>APFE030738872.1:5070-16100 GCA_000404065.3 Pinus taeda | reverse complement strand
AATTTATTTGCGTTATAAGACAATTTGTCAAGGTCAGCCAGCAACCAAATAAACCCCACATGTACTCAACGTTTTAGTATAAATAGAGGTGGCCTTCAAGTCATTTCAACACACTTAGGATCTCTTCCTCTCTCTACTTGTCTTTGGGTTTTAGTAGGAGGAGAGATCCTAAGGAATAATGTTGCCCTAATCCAAAAGGCAGAAAGCTGGAACTACCGGAAAATCCGGAACTGTCAGAAAAACCAGAAAAGTCGGAACTGCCGGAAATGTCGGAACTGCCAAAAAAGCCAGAAAAGCCAGAAATGTCAGAACTGCCAAAAAAGCCAGAAAAGCAGGAATTGTCAAAAAAGCCAGAAAAACCGGAAAAGCTGGAATTGCTAGAAAATCCAGAACTGCCTATAAAGATGGAAAAGTCGGAAAAGCTGGAACTTCTAGAAAAGTCGGAAAAGTCGAAACTACCGGAACTGCCAGAAAAGCTGGAAAGCCGAAAAAGCCGGAATTGTCGGAACTAACAGAAAAGCCGGAATCGTCGGAAAAGCCAGCAAAGCAGGAAATGCCAGAAAAGCCGAAAAAGCCAGAACTGACGGAAAAGCTGAAAAAACCGGAAAATACCGGAATTGTCAGAACTGCCGGAAAAGCTGAAACTGCTGGAAAATCCAAAATTGCCGGGATTGTTGGGAACTGCCGGAACTGCCAGCACTGTTGGGAACTGCCAAAACAGCCAGAGCATCTGTCGCTGAAGCAGAGCTGCATTCAAGGGGTAGCTAACTAACATTGGGATAGTTGTATGGTACTTAGTAGAAAATACACCACGCATGCAATGTTATAGCTAGCATGCAAGAGACAACTAGCATGCAACAACAAGCATGCTAAGCACAACAAGCATGCTAGGGACAACAAGCAAGCAAGGGACAACAAGCAAGCAAGGTGCAGCCAACACATAGGTCAGGATGGCAACATGGTGTAGCAATGGCACATAATGCAGTACAGTGATGGGTACAATCATGAAATAATGAAGCGTGATGAGATTGCAACATAGTGAATGATTGGCAACATGGTGTAGTGGCGGTGAGGTGCAACATGATAATGAAATGCAACACAATGATAAGTGAAGAGTCACCTTGGAGAATTAGTTGAAGCAACATGTCTTCAACTAATCTCATGTATCATCTTCGTAAGAGATGATCTATGCTCTTATCTAGATAAGTCAAAGTGTTGACTTCTATTGTAAAACGATACTCTCTCTCTCTCTCTCTCTCTCTGTCTGAACTATTGAAGAACATATAAGAAGAATTGATCAAGGGTTTCCCCACATTGGGGTTTGTCCTTGGCTAGCGCCACATCTTTTGTCCTCTTGTCTTGCTTGTCTTCTGCGATTTATGTTTATGTTCTATCTGCAATTTACTTTAATGCTGATGTGATTGCTAATCTAGAAAAGATATGGAGCTAACTGTGAAAATTGAAATAAATTGCTCTAAGCATAGAACATACCTAAAATTAACACTACTGCTAACTTTGGAGAAGAATTGGAATTTTTACCCTCGAAACTACTCAGAAAATTATGAAAATTTAACCCAGATCTCCTCACATGAAACCCATAAAAACCTAGAAATGGTTTTTCTTAACTCCGAGCCAAAATCGAACCCACAATGTGATGCAAACTGTGCAACTAATCAACAATACGCCCTACAATATGAATGCATGATTCTAGCCCAGACACTGCCCAATAAATTCTATAAAATTAGTTATTGGCTCCTCACACCCAAACCCACAAAACCCATAAATCGTTTGGGCTAATTCTAGCTAACTCGAAATGCCGAAAGTAGAGAGAATTTCCAGCTACATAGTTTTGTGCCCAACCAAAGAGGAACCACTGAGAAATGATAAAACTCTCTGATGAATCGTTGAGAGATGATTATGCACAATATCCACTGGAAAATAGCAATCACTCTCAATTAAAAACTCTTGGAAAATACCAACACCAAACACCAACAAAAACTATGTTCTCCAACCGTTGCGTAATCTCTATAAGAGAAAATATGGCCCAACGAAGATATACAAGAACAACTCTGAAAAATGGTACCAAACACCTCCTCTAACCAGTCGAAAATCTCCTGTAAATACCCAAAACATGTAATAGAAAGATGTTGCTCCAAATAACCTCCGAGGTTTGTCTTCTGTGCCCAGAAATACCAAATTTTTGTGTGAAGTTTTTACAATAAACTCAAATGGAAGTCCTGAAATAGACTCCCCCAAAGCTTCACTAGGGAGACACTCAAAGCTCTCCAAAGTTAGAGGTGGAATTTCCGCCTAAAAAACCCTTGTGCTAAGAAACACTAGTTGTCTTGGTTGAATAGCTCAAGAGAACTCAAGTTTAGATGTCAAATAGACATGATATGATAGAATGATTTGCAATTGAGTTCCTCCTCCTTTTATAATTATTCATGGAGCCTCCCCCTAGCTTATAAATCCTCCCTTTTCCCTTATTATTCTATTGGTGGGGGCTATTTTCCACTTTTTACCACCATTTGAATAAAATAATAATAATTTTCTCCTTTTTATTTAATATCTCCAAAATTGGCAAAACTCCATAGCGAATTTTGCACTCACACAAATTGGAGACATGAGAGTCCTCCCCGCCAAAAATTGCTTGTCCTCAAGCAATCCCCGAACAAGCGCCCCCCACTATTTGTTGGCCCATACGATCACTCCAAACAATACCAGGGTCCCAAATGTGCCACTAAGTCATCCCTATCTTATGCACTGTCCTATCATAAAGGAGTCTCTCGATACCAACATCCCAAGCCATCCTTATCAATGTGAAACACCCCTTGCTCCACCCATTGTCCAACCAGGTATAAGTCCAAGAATCCCTCTACATACTATCCAGGAGTAGAGCATCATGATAATAAAAAATCCCGATAAACTCATCGTGAAGCTGCCCTACTGAGTAGTCAATCTCTTGTACTTCAAGAGTAGGCTCCTGAAGATACAATCCAACTCCTGTGGAGATGAATTCTCACCCACATGATCTCCCCCTGATCTCCTCCTGCTGATCATCCCTCCATGCTGGTGAAGTCCCCCATGCCAATAGAAAACCACTAAAATCCAATGGAAAATCTAAATGATCTTCCCCTGTAGGAACTAGATCACCGGTAAGGGTAGCTGAACCATGAAATCCTGTGATGCCCAGATCCCATGCTAGCCTCAAAAAGGTGCCACCATGTCGACGTTGCGCCACTCTGACTATGATAGACTACACGTCGTGCACAGACTGTATCCTCCTCTCCTGGAACCTGATGGAAAAAAATTTGTGAAGGCCAAGCTCATCTTACCTTGGCTTCTCCACAATATCAATGTCTACCCATTTATTGTCAATCTAGGTCTGAAGTAGTAACAAGGAAACTTGGCCTTGGTATGCAATGAAGGCCTCGATGCTCCCCCATATGTCAAACCAAGAGTGAGCTAGGTCACTCTCTTCCCTTGTCCCGCTCGTCACAAAATAGAGTGACCAATCATCAAACTGAATCCTTGGATCCCATATCCATATCGACTGTAGCATAGTCCTGACAACTGTTGGCACCAACTTGTACCATGTCGTGGGTCCCTACATGCAATCAATATATGTATTCCATACATCTCGAATCAGTCTAGTGCATGCAAGACTACCTTGCGCCTGTCATACCACACTGTGAGATCTGTTATCGTGCCTCCTATAGGTGCTGCCCAAAACTGCCTGGAGTCTAAACATTTTCTTGCAAGATGGTTCCACCAATCACTATATATGCTCCTCAGACATCTCAGAATGTATCCCCCAATAGGTGTTATGCACCTCCCTAAATGTGGGCTCAAGGGTGGAGCACATGCTACCCGTGCAACAGGTCAAACCATCCCCAAGCCTGCAGCTGCCAACTTTCACCTTGACTATATGCCACGACCATAGTTTTAAAAACCGGCTAGCTTGAACCGGAAATCGGTCAAATCGGTTGGCTTGAACCGAAAATTGGTCAAACTAGCTGGTTCATTGGGCAATCAGGTCAAACGGACAAAAACTCGGTTTATGGGCCTATTTTGCCAAAAACCACAAAAACTGGCCCAAACCGGCCAATTTATGAAGGAACCGACTTTTTTCCCATAAACTGACCGACTCCTTCATAAACTAGTCTGTTTATTGCCAGCACAGCTACAAACCCCGCTTAATGAATTTTTTTGAGTTTTGATACTGTTTTGAGGGAATTTTGGAGCTGTTTCTCTCCAAAAAAACCTGCCTAAGAAAAACATGCACCCCCTCTCATTTGCCTCACACATATCAACCCTAGCAACACTAGCAATCAATGCCAAATGGTAATGTTAAATTCTTAAAGTAAAGTGACATTTCCTTTATTTTCATTTTCATTCGTTTACTTAAATTTTTAACATTACCATGAAATGACTCAGGATGTTTGTGAGTGGTTTCGACCTCATTGAATTTCATATGGAGAAACTAGAATTTCAAAGTTCACTCAAAATTCAACAAACTTAATGGGTTTTAGGATTTAATGGTTTGGGGGTTTGAAATGTTTCCATTTGATTCTTTCATGCATGAGGGTATGAGATTGGTGTTTGATCAAGAACATGAACCCCAAAAGGACCTTGATGTTGGTGGCATTGATTTTTGAACTTTGTTGATGTTGGTGGTATTGATTGTTGAACTCCTCTACCCTGGCCTTAACAATAATGTATCCTTCACTCAAAGGAAAATAATTGGTTAGGAATGCTAAGCTTTTTCTACCACATTATAAGGCCGAGGAGATGAACCCTTCACTCAAACCAAAATCACTAGTTAGGCATGTTAAACATTAACATCTATCATATTATAAGGTTGAGCAATCCAAGTTTGAAGACTTTGAGCGAGATGATGTTTATGTATCTCTTGTTGATGATCCCATTTTTAGTAGCACTGAATCAATGATGGGTTTCATGAGTGACCATGTTGATCAGTGATTTGTAGTTTTGATGTCTATTTTTGTTGCTACTACTACCACTATTGCTAAGGTTGCAGAGGAGTTTTAGGAGTCCTCAAACACTCAGCCAGATTATTTATGTAGCTCATGTTGATGATCCATTGTCTAGCAGTGGTGATGAGTTGGATCATGATGAGGAGTGATCATGTTGATCATTGACATGTAGACTTGTAGTAGGCCAGTGATCCCATAGCTTATAACATTGTTTTTGGACTCTAGAGGCCATTTAGAGCCTCATTGATTATGTATTATGTTGCTGATATGTATTGCACTCGGTGCCAATTTGATATATTCACCTTTACTTGGTATTTAGATGAGCACACTTTGCATATTTTATCTCTATTGGTTTGGAATCATGGTTTTAAATCTTAAAAATAGTTTTTTTCATTATAAACTAAGTATTTCATGTATTTTTTTAAATATCGGTTCATTGAGATCTGACGAGTCCCAGTTTGAAACCTAGTTTGATAGGTAGACCGGTCCGGTCACCCATTCTGTTTTATAAAACTATGGCCACGGTTGGAATGCCTCTCTCCTTATGCATTGTGTCCTATCCATTTGTCTCAGATGAACCTCCTGGGTCCCATTGCTCATGATGAGAGCATCAAGAGATGATAGCCAAGTCACCTGTGTCAATGTGTGATGTTGGAGAGTGATAAACGGAAGGTCGTGGTTAGCCCTGTGATCAACTCGCTCTCCAAATATGGTTGTGCCAAATCCAATGGTGTGTCTGACGTCCCCGTCAGGTGATCTTTGGTGGAAACAATCCAAAAAACTATTGTGCATCATCATGCTTTTTTGTACGTAAATACACACCCTTGTACTCCTTTGCATAGCACTGAACTCTGTAGCACAACTTCGTGCACCATTGGATACCAACGCTCGTTGTCGTACTGTTGAGTTTGAGTAGCATCGGATGTGCTCTAGCTCTGAAATTTTGTGGAGGGGATAGAACACATCAGATCTCCAAGGCCCAAAAATCGTTTGGTGAAATTCCACCCGGATTGTATTTTATTAAAATAAAAAATATTTTTAATGGAGTTCCTAAGTCTAAACTTAGGAAAATAAAATTATTAATGGGTATTAATGAAAATATGGGTGAGAAGCTTCTAAGAGATGAGGATCAAGTCTAATTTAATCTTATCCGTTTATTAGAGACTTAATCTCGAACATTGATTCGTCAACAGGAAAAGTATAAGAGGAGGCTTGAGGGTCAGTTGGAGATACACCAAGTGAGCAAATTGATCAGTCAGTTCGACTTTCTGGGGCACGGTTTTCTGAGAGAATCTAACCAGTGATCTCTTGCAGTGAGAGGGGAAGAAGCAGAGATTTGGATTGGAAAATAAGTTCTGAGCCAAAGAATACGTGGAAGAGAGGCAACTTGAGTGACAGGAAGACAACGCAAAGGTATACGCAGCCTAGGAGGGGCTCACGCAGTCCAGGAGGGGCTCATGCAGTGGCGGTGAAAAGTGTCGTCTATAGTTCGACATTTTGCAGCAAAAGCAAAGTTTTGAGTCGAGAGGATTGAACAATAGTCTTCATCCAACAGATCGATCCAATAGTTGGGGTGACACGGTCCTCTAGAGGCAGGACCCAGGGCCATGGAGTGTTATGTAGGGACTGCGCAGTATTTGCTGGGAGGGTGCTAGATCACTCATCGAATCAGCTGAGGCTTGGGGATGAGGTAAACCCTCGTATGTATTTCTTGTTGCCGTGATTTCTCTGTAAGGTTTTCCAGTGTGAGAGGAAACCTGTTGTACTCAGGTTCTGCTTGCTTAATAATATAAAACCCTCTATCTATTGCACCGGTTTTCCCAAGTTGGGTTTTTCTAGGGACGTGTTGTCTAAAAATAACGGTGTCCCTTGTGTGTCTTAATTATTGCTTCAGTTTATGATCTGTATACCAGTGTAGATTGCAGTAGTGTTTACATCATTGTTTATGTAATTAAATAACTTGTTGAATGAAATAACAAGTATGAGATGTTAAACCAGTCACTGCAATAGGATTTATGTTTCTAGATTCAGAAATTCTCACATGGTATTAAAGCGATTACAGACGATAGGACACTGAAGCCATCAACTAAGAAGATCCAGCAGAACTGTTGCAAAGAGGCAGCTATCCCGAGTGACACCGTTGTTCTAGAGCCTAGGAAATAGTTGAAGGAGTGATGTAGAATCTCACGCAGTGCCCGTGTCATCTTTCTGAGCCAGGAGGAGGTGACGCAGTAGCCAAGAGGAGCCCACACAGTGACTGTGTCAAGTCTTTGGGCCAATGCAGAGACTAAGGGGCAGATCAAACTCATGCAGAGCCACATCATCTTTTTGGATCGAGAAGCAGTGATGCAGTGGCTGGAAGGAGATGATCTAGCTCACTTAATGACTGCATAGATCCTGAGGGGCTTAGATCCATCAGTTTACGGGGCAGGAGGAGAAGTGCAGGTCAGATTTGTGGTGCTGGTGGGACACTATTGCTGTTGTTGTAGAACAGTGTTTGAGGAGACGAAACTGAGGTAGAGGGAATCACTACCTTAATAGATTTCTTGCCAAAGAAATCTAGATTTGAGTTGCTGAGCAGCAACAAAGGAGGATTGAAGAGAGGTGATTCGATAGTGTTTGGTGGAAGGATTTTTGTGAAGGAAATTAGGACTCAGAGGGAGCTTGTTCCTTAGAGGATTTCTCGCAGCAAAGAAATCCAAATCCAAGTTTTGTTGGGGTAGCAATGAAAGACGGAGAAGAGAACCTGTTCGACACTCATTTGAGTAGAGATGGAAGTTAATGGACTAAGGGATAAGGACAAGTTGGATGGAGCGTCCAACTTTGTCATCTGGAAGGCTAGGATCCTGGCAGTCTTGGACAAAAATCGCGTCAAGGATTATGCCTTGAAGGCACTTGATGTTTTGGTTGATGTTGATCCTCTCAAGAAGTACGAAGAGGCTTAGGCAAAAGCGAAGGGCATGATCTTGGACAGGGTCAAGGATCATGTGGTCCCACATATTGCTGAAAAGGACAAAGCGAGGGAAATGTGGGATTCCTTGACCACTTTGTAAGAGGGAACTTCTGTTCAATGAAAGATGTTGCTTGAGAGCCAACTAAGACAGTATCATATGCAGAAGGGATAAGAAATCGATCCCTTCCTTCTCATGTCGTAAGGGATCCGAGACCAGCTAACTTCCGTAGGGTCTACACCAGATCCTGAATTCATGGTCAGGACTGCCCTGAATGTAGTCACTAAAGACTGGGAAACCTTTGTCCAGAGCATCTTGGGCAGGGCTTCTCTCCCCAGTTGGAGATGTGGACAACTCTTCGATAGGAAGAGATCAGAAGGTTGACCAAGGCAGGGAGCAATGACAAAGGAATCAGAGCCAAGAAGGAAGAGGATGATGCAGCTCTCGCATCAGTGGGAAAACAAGGGCATCAGAAGAGGACAAAGAAATATGTATCCAAATTCAAATGCTACAGATGTGGAGAACTATGTCATTTTGTCACTCAGTGCCCTCGAAAGAAGGGCAAGGAAGAGAAGTCTGACTCAAAGGCTGCTCCAGTGAAAGCTGACAAGGAGGACGATGATGAGGATTGGGCTATGAGTGCTCATGCACCTCTAGAGAAGAGGTGGGGCAATATTGAGTTGTAGTCGGGAGGACTACACGGGGGCAAGATCCTTGAGGTGCCCAAACTCTTGGATCACATACGAGTACGAGATCCCTTAATGGCAGTAGCAGAATGACGGGAGTCAGTTGGCGCGATGGATGATGGAGCGACAGTGGCAGAGCTAGAGTACCAAAGTCTTAAGCAGCGCAGTAGATTGTTGAGCAGTGCGGGAGGAACAAAGAAAATACAACAGTAGCGCAGTAGCATCAGAGGGTTAGTTAGCAGCAGAGGTAGCTTCAGCATCACGGGGTATCCATACTGACCAGCATGTTAGTTTTTGGGTGGCTTTTCATTTGCTTGCTTCTTAGCAATTGAGGTGTAGTGCAACAGTTAGTAGTGGTAGTGCTATGGGCAACATGATGCAACATATTGAGAGTGAGTTGCATTACATATGTAGCAGTGAAGTACAGGTTGCAGAAGCTCAGTTGGATGAGGGGCAGCAGGCCAAGCATCAAGAGCGCAGAGGACCGATGTCGTGGATCAGTGTGATACTTCTACTGGGAAATATTGCTAGAGCACATTCCTCGCTAAGAGGGAGTGTTGATTTTGGGTAGCATCAGATGTGCTCTAGCTCCAAAATTTGTGGAGGGGCTAGAACACATGAGATCTCCAGGACCCAGAAACCATTTGGTGAAATTCCACCTGGATTGTATTTTATTAAAATAATTAATATTTTTAAGGGGGTTCCTAAGTCTGGACTTAGGAAAATAAAAATATTAATGGGTATTAATGAAAATATGGGTGGGAAGATTCTAAGAGACAAGGATCAAGTCTAATTTAATCTTAGCCGTTGATTAGAGACTTAATCTCAGATGTTGATTCATCAACAAGAAAAGTATAAGAGCAGGCTCTAGGGTTATTTGGAGATTTACCAAGTGAGCATATTGATCAGTCAGTTCGATTTTTTGGGGCACGGTTTGCTGAGAGAATCTAACTAGTGATCTGTTATAGTGGGGCAGAAGCAGAGATTTGGATCGGAAAGTAAGTTCTGAGCCAAAGAGTACGTGGTAGAGAGGCAGCCTTAGCTACTGGAAGACAATGCAGAGGTCTACGCAACCCAGGAGGGGCTCACGCAGAGCTTACACAGTCCAGAAGGGGCTCACGTAGTGGCAATGCAGAGTGTTGTCTATAGTTCGAGATTTTGTTGGAAAAGTGAAGTTCTGAGCCAGGAGGGTTGAACGATAGTCTTCATCCAGCAGATCGATCTAGCAGTTGGGGTGACATAGTCGTCTAGAAGCAAGATGCAGGCTCACACAATGATTGTGTAGGGACTGTGTAGTATTTGCTAGGATGGTGCTAGATCGCTCATCGGATCAACCGGGGCTTGGGGATGAGGTAAACCATCATATGTATTTCTTGCTGCCATGATTTCTCTGTAAGGTTTTCCAGTGTGAGAGGCGACCTGTTGTACTCAAATTCTGCTTGCTTAATAATATAAAACCCTCTATCTGCTGCACCGTTTTTCCCAAGTTGGATTTTTCCAGGGATGTCTGTCCAAAAATAACGGTGTCCCTTGTGTGTGTGTCTCAATTATTGCTTCAGTTTATGATCTGTATATTAGTGTAGATTGCAGTAGTGTTTACATCAATGTTTATGTAATTAAATAAGTTGTTGAAGGAAATAACAAGTAGGAGATGTTAAACCAGTCATTGCAATAGGATTTATGTTTCTAGATTCAGAAATTCTCACACGTACCACCCTGTACCATATGGAATCCCATATGTGTCAATGCATCCACCACGCTATTAGTAAGCCCTCCACGATGTAAGCCATATCTCCTCATCTGCCCCAACAGACCTGTGCGGTTTATCTCCCCATATGCTAACATAATTGACACTACTGTGCCTATCCTCAGTGGCTTATGTGCCCAATATACTAGTAAGAGAGCACCGTCTCCATGCAATGCCCTGTTTGGTGACCTGCCGATGCCACCTCCTCCTACTAGCTCCTGCCAGAGTAGGAGAATCACCCTATGACCCTGCGCACAATCAATATACCAAGAAAACTCACGAAATCTATCTTCTCCCCTATCAAACAATCCTGTCACTAGTGCTGATAGAGATCTAAAAGTGTGTGAGTGCTCGGTCACCAGATCCATCGCACTGCTAGTACCACCACTGACCAAACCCATGTTGTGGCAGGGAATCCCATCTGGATCCCAACAACTGCCTGTCCCTCAGACTCCTTTAGTAACCCATAGCCCTGTTGGAATTCAGGCACAACAATTTAAATAAAACACACAATTAACACAGCAGAAGATCAAACACATAGAACACAGCTATTAACGTGGTTCACCCAACCAATCTGGGCTACGTCCACCAAACATAGGCATCAGGAATATATTAATCAAAATTTGGAGATTACATCAATGAAACTCTC
>APFE030738860.1:26524-53709 GCA_000404065.3 Pinus taeda | reverse complement strand
CTTATTCATATTAATAAGCCAGGCTTCAGCTACCTCTTCCTGCTCATCATCAAAGAGGGATGGTTTTATTTTCCGGAATTATCCTTGCAATTCTATCCTTTGTCTTTTCTGTGTTTTGCATTCTGATGCACTATCCGGTTTTTCTTCTTGGTTTTCCTCTCCTCCTTCCATCTCTAGATATTCTATCCGATATTCCTATTCCCTAGTCATATGTCCATGTTTCTGGCTGGGAATTGGCTGACGCTGATTTTGCCTATCTGACAAGCTTTTCATAATCTTCTCCTGCTCCTGTATCAGCCTTACATTATCTACTCTCAGCCATGCCATCTCGCTTTTCAGTTCTTGTACCGTTTCCATAATGGTGGTATTGGTGTTTCGTGGTTCTCCTCCGAGTTGCACCCATACTTCAAGGTTAGTTTCTTGAAAAGTTGCGGGTCCTAGACCTATCATGGTTCCATGCGGTGTGTTTCCTGTTCTCTTCATGCTATCTGTTCTTGCTTCTTTCACTGAATACAAAAAAAATCTTCACTCAACTGTTAAACATTAGTTTCTAAAGGCCACAGTTTTGTAACCTAAACGCTCTGATACCACTTGTCATATATCCAAACATAGTAATTCCTATAGCATATAATTCCAAACATATTTATATATTAGATGCACTTTACATATTTTACCATAAGGGATTATTCTAAATGTTTATGAAATATATTAAGTTACTGACCAAAATATTATATTAGTCACATTATTCAACAATTAAATGCCAATGTGCTCCGTATACTTGACCTTTATAGCTGGCTATTTACATTAATTCTAATCTAATCTTGATGGTACTCTCGAGCCTTGGCGAGAGCAGTCCTCAGTATTTCTGCTATTTGTTCACCAGTTGGCTGCTCTTCCTTGACATCCTCTCTCCATCGATGGTCAAACTGGCTCAAACGCATCCGATGGTGGAGACTCCTTCTCACAGCTTGGGTTAAGCTAGGGGTGCGACTTTTTATTTTGGCTGTTGTATTTTTGTTATGTCTTTGTTCAATTGTAGCCTTATGCTGTCAGACTCATCTTGTGAAATCCTTGTAGGCTATTCATAGCAGCTCCCTTGCAGCTGGAGGGCTACCTCAAGGCTCTGTTCCTATGGAGGAGTTTGCTCGCAACGTCACCCTGACAGGTATCGATTTCTCTATGTTACTTTGACTATTTGCAATGTTGTTTTGTTCTATTTCCTTGTTCACAATAATAAGGAGTAATGTGTTTATGGGTTTTGTTGCAGGTGCCTTTGGAGGTCCCCTGGTGTTTTGAGCTATGATGTGAGGCACCACCTCCAATGTTCTGTCACGATGCTATACCCTGCTCTTCTTAGTTGTTCTGGTTATGTGCATACCATTCTTCGCCATTAAGGGTTCTGGCAGAGGCTAGTTTACTTCTTGAATGTTATAATCCAGAGAGCGTTAATGTTTGTTTTTGGATCTACTTGAAGCGTTGAAATGCTACTAGACTTCTAGAGTCATTACGAGAATTGTTCATATGTTTGAGGTTCGCCTCTGTTGTTATAATAACTGTAATTTTGATGCAATGAGGGTTTTCCTCGGATTTTACCAGTATATATATATCGCCTTAAACAGAGAATGTAACAAACTCTTCTTTGAGTCTCATATTTATTGAGTTTGGTTGGGTTCGACAACTTGTAATTAATCATTCAATTTTGTATTTATATTTTATTTCTAAAAATGCTCATTACTTTCTTGCGAAGTGATTTGTTTGCAAAATTGTTTTGATGAGGGTTTTACTCCTGAGGGTTTAAACCCCTTCAATTTGACTGCTGCTATTTAAATCTTGGAATAGAAATGAGGAATAAATTTATCTCTTAGTTTCAGGAATTGGAAAAGTCTATATTGTTTCTTACGAGATTGCTCTGTGCATCGGAAACTTAACCAACTCAGATTTGAATTTTTTTTCTCCATTTTCTTAAGGTCATGTTGGTTATGTGAAAACTGGTCAAGGCTAGAGAGAGAGAATCCCTATTGGGCGATCTCTGCCCGACGACTCTGTTTCTTTGACAGTTACAGAGAGTTTTTATAGCATCGTTTCCCTATTTCTATGCAGGTCGCGAGCTACCCCTGAAGAATGTTATTGAATTTAGTTGTAATAATTGATTGGTAGCTATGTAATTGAAATGTTATAACCCCAAGCTTGGCCCAAAAAGGGTTTTATCTTGTGTTCGATGAATTTGTTTCCATATAAACCTTCTCCATATGATGAATTTATTTAATAGAATATGCCCTTGCGGTGCATGCTTTCTGAGTCTAGTTAGGATGAATTCCTCTATTACTAATTGTTTATTTTCCAAATTTCCCAACTTTAATTGAAACAACTGCCTACATTTTTTTATAATGTTGTTCCTTTGTCAAGGTGTATTTTTCTGGAAATGTGATCTTATTGTTTTAGCTGTTTAGCAATTGCTATATCTGTCATTTATAAATATTGTAGCTAGTTATATTTTACAGCGAAGGAATTTCCTACTGTTAATCTCACATTACTGTATCTTTTTGTATGAAAACATTTAGAGTTTCTCCTTCTTAAACCTAGGGTTTAGCTAGTTTCTCCTACTGATGTTTTTTTTTTTTCTATTTTAGTACAACTAAGACAGTTAACCACATGCCAATATATTAAATTTAAGAATTACTACATGCATTGTATATAACTTAAATTGAACACAAAGGACTTAGAACTTACCTGAATACAGACTTACATAAGTCAACTATTGAAGTCACTACTTCACTTTACATATTTATCCTCCCAACCATGAAACTTGCCTTCAAGTCCAAGTCTCCCCCCAAGCTCTTACTCACAAGATTGATGCTTTCTTGCAAGACCTAACAATCATAGCATTGAAAGCTATATGGTCATCACCAGACTTAGCTCACCTTTCGTCTATCCTTCCAGCATGGCAGACCTTCCCTTTTCTCTAATTTTTATTCTCTTAGGTACTTTGACATTACCCTCTTGATTCCTTCTTGGAGCATTCATAATTAGGGAAGTAGTTAGGGTTAGGTAACTACCTATTACCAACTTCTTGATATGAAGGAGAGTTACAAGATTTGTTAACACTCCATATTGATTTTCATTCTTAACTAACAAAATTTAATATATTTCAAATGTTATTAAATAATAAAATCCAATCTTTGTTTTTACTGCAGTAAATAAAATAATTACAGTTTTTCTGGGGACATCACATCTCCCCCTCCTAAAATCAAACATCGTCCCAATGTTTTTCTATTGCAAAAAAACCCAGAAAAGCTTCCCTCATAACCTGCTCATCTTCCCAGGTAGCCTCTTGCAGCCCAAAGTGTTGCCATTACACTTTAACCTGGATGATAACTCGTTTCCGCGGGATTACTGCTCTTTGATCAAGTATAACTAGAGGTTCGACCAAGAGCTCGCCTTCCGGTTTGACCTACAATATATATATATATATATATATATATATATATATATATATATATATATATATTATATATATATATATATATATATATATATATATATATATATATATCTATTCTAGTCAATCCCTTTAGCTATTAATGCTTTACTTTTGGCATATTGTAAAATCATTTACTTGTGTGTCTTGCCAATTAATTATATGTTTAGGATTGTAAATGTAACAACCCTGAAATAACAACACATAATTAATTAGATTAATCTAGCAATTTATAATCAACATGCAATTATCAACTAATTAACATCAAAGTTCAAAACTATAAGTAGAGATACTTACCTGTGTTTTTTGGGTTGAATGCTAGTTGAAGTCTTCCAACTGCAACAAGGTTTTGGGGATGACTCTCCACCCAACCATAGGCTCAATAGCGTAAGGACTTGCTACAACTGGCCATCCCCGAGCCCTCAATCAACGTACTACTGCTAGTGACTCCTCTGTCTTAGAACACCATTCTCCCAAGAGAATGAATGATAGAATCTTGGAATGATGGATGCCTCTCATCTTCCTCACCATCTATTAAATAGAGCAAACATTAGAAGCGGAACCACATGCACACACTCTATGTGTCAACATGCAACTTTACTGCTTTCTTGTTTTATTCTTTTGTTTTTACTTTTTGATAGCTTTACTGATTTTTACTGCTTTCTTGTTTTATTTCTTATATTTATTCAAAGCATGTAATTAATTAATTAATTTATTATTATTATTTATTATTTATTAATATTTATTAATATTTATTATTTTTATTACTTATTTTTTATTATTTATTATTATTATTAAGGGACATTACATACTCCCCCACTTTAAGGAACTTCTTCTTGAAGTTAAGTTTTTTCTTTTTACATTTATTTTGCTATTTATTACTTCATGTAACACTCCCGGCACCCTCTGCTGAACTAGTATAACCAACAGGCATCGAAATTTTCACAACACCCGAGAAATCCCAAGGAATCTCTGTCCTTTTTCCCACTTTCAAAATCAAGCATAAGCCTCCCACTTTCGAAATCAGGCATAAGGACATTACAGTAAACATATTTTTTTAACACTGAAACATGGAAAATGTTGTGCACACGGATATGGCTAGGAAAGGTGATTTGGTAGGCCACTGGTTCGACTCGTGCCAAGACCTGGAAAGGGCCACAAAATCAAGGTTCCAACTTGGCACATCCGCTCCATTATAATGTAATTTTCTTTGGCCATACCCTTACATAGACGTGATTTTCAATTTGAAATTCCCTGAAACTCCTCTTTCAATCAACAAAATTCTTTTGTCGATCTTGAGCAGCCTTTAAATTGGAACGAAAATTCTTGACCATTTCCTCCATTTATTTTAACATCTCAGGTCCTAGGATCAATTTATCTTCCGGTCCTCCCCAACTAGAAGGGGTTCGACACTTGCGTCCATACAAAACTTCAAACGAGATCATTTGCAATGACGTATGGTAGCCATTGTTATAAGCAAATTCTACCAAGTGCAGGTAATCTTCCCATTTGGAGGGTTGTTGCATAACATAAGTTCGCAGCATGTCCTCCACCACCTGATTTACTCATTCAGTTTGTCCATCTATTTGAGGGTGGTATGCAAATAAGGCTTTCTAGAATGCCAATGTAAACTTTACATCATGATCAAAGATTATAAATTTTGGAAATCCATGTAACTTGAAAATATTTTGCATGAATATATTGGTGGTCTGTACAGCCTTGTAGGTTGATTGCATGGTTATGAAATGACTAGACTTGCTCAACTTATCCATTACTACCATTATCCAGTGATTTTTCTTTTTGGACCTAGGTAATCCTGTAATGAAGTCAATGAAAATGGTCTCCCACTTCTATTCCGGAATTGGTAGTGGATGCAGTGATCCGGCTGGATGTTGATGCTCTGTTTTCACTTTCTGACATTATAGACAACAAGTTAGATACTCAACTACATCCTTCTTCATGCCAGGCCAAAAGTATTCTTTTCTAAGTGCGGTAATCAGCTTCTGGCATCCAGTTTAGCCTACATATGGGCTTTTATTATATTCATCCAATATTAAGTCTTTAATATTTTTCTGGTTAGGAACACACAATCTTCTTTTATAGATCAACATACCTTCATGGTTTATTTCGTATCCCAGCTGTTGTGTATGGTTTTTCAAAGTTTTTTCTTGCTACCATAAAGACTGATATTCAGAATCCTATCCGGCTACCTCCTTGATCAACTCTTGGAAGGTGGTTCGTATATCACTGTAAGAGATTTCATAAATGTAGTGTACCTTTCGACTCAAAGCATTTGCGACCCAATTCTCCTTACCCTTCAAGTGTTTGATCTCAAAATCAAAACCATTTAAGAAGTCGATCCATCTGGCTTGTCTGGCATTCAGAGCGGGCTGTTTAAAATAGTTATTTAAGATATGATGATCAGTCATTAGAAGAAATTTCTTACCCATCAAATAATGCCGCCACATTTTTAGAGCATGAATGACAGTTGTCAATTCTAAATCATAGGCAGAATACTTTTGTTCGTACTTCTTGAGTTTCCTAGACTTGTAGGCAATCACTTTGCCTTCTTGCATTAATATGCCACCCACTCCTTCCTTGCTAGCATCAGTGTAGACTACATAATCTTTATTTGGATCTACAATTCTCAAGATAGGCGCGGTGGTTAGTAAATGCTTAAGCTGGTCAAAGCTTCTCTAGCATTCTGCAGTCCACTTGAAGGCTTTTCCTTTCTTCTATAGGGAGGTAATGGGGTATGCCACTCTGGTAAAATCTTCGATGAATCTTCTATAGTACCCAACTAGACCCATAAATGATCTTATATCCGCTACATCTTTTGGCACATGCCACTCCATTATGGTCTTTATCTTTTCTGGGTCGACAATGATTCCATTTTTGGTAATTATGTGGCCTAAGTACTGAATTTGTTCCTTAAAGAAATCACACTTGTTGTATTTAGCATAAAACTGATGTTCTCTAAGATTCTGCAATACTATTTTGAGATACTCTTTGTGTTCTTCAATACTGCAGGAATAAATCAGTATATCATCAATAAAAATTAACATGAATTTATCTAAGTACTGATGAAATATACTATTCATGAGACACATGAAGGTTGTAGGAGTGTTGGTCAGCCCAAAAGGTAGGACCACGCAATCGTAATGTCCATAATGAGTTCTAAAGATTGTCTTTGCTATGTCTTCTTCCTTTTTTCTAATCTGATGGTACCCCGAATGTAGATCAATCTTTGAAAATGCTATCACTCCCTTCACCTGGTCAAACAACTCATCTATACGTGTTAGAGGGTATTTATTTTTAATGGTCAGCTTATCTAGCTTGTGGTAATCCATACACATGTGTAGAGTTCCATCCTTCTTTTTAACGAATAGCATCGGGGCTCCCCAAGGTGACACACTGGGACGGATGTAATTATTTTCCAGTAGTTCTTGTAACTACATATTTAATTTTGTCAACTTTGGAATACTCATATGGTAAGGAGCTTGGGACATCGGAGCTACTCCTAGTATCAATTCGATGGTGAAGTCTATATCTCTTTTTGGAGGGAGTCCCAGAATTTCCTCTGGAAATACGTCTGGGAAATTCTGTATTACAGGTGTATTTTCTAAAGAATTATGCTTTTCTTTTGAGTTGGCATATCCTACTTGAATTGCATAAATCTGACATCCCTTTATGAGACATTTTGCTAACTGTGAGGCAGTTATTGGTCTTAGTTTTAGCGGCCTTAGTATACCTTGTATTTCCTGCCTTTTTCCCTCCTCATCCATGTAGTGGATAGATTTAGTTTTACAATTTATGAGGGAACAATGTTTTTCCTGCCAGTCCATGCCTATTAAAACATCATAAGACCCTAGGGACAACACGTTCAGGTCTACCATTAGGGATTGACCTACTATGTTCAACGTGCAGTTGCTGACTTTGGCTAATACTCATCTTTTTTCCCCTGTGGCTAACTGTACTAACTCGGATTTTTGAATTTCATAGCTTGCAAACAACATTGATCAACTATCTTAGGGTTGACATAACTTAGTGTAGCTCCTAGTTCAATTAAAACAAATATAGTTTGGTATAAAAAATTACCTTCAAATTCCACCATTGTTGGTTGGTACTTTGCCTAATGGTCTTCAAGGGAAGCATTGATTTTTGGGATGCTCCGGGCCACTCCTCCTACAGTGGACACCTCTTGAATCTGCGAATTTTTTTTTGTTCCTTTGCGACTGGGACATTTTTTTAGTGTAATGTGGCCCTCCACATCCCCAGCATTGTACTACGGGTCTTGCCACAAGTTCAACTTCAGTTCTACCCGACTGTTCATTGGTCTTAGATTCATTGGGAACTCTAAAGCTGGTTTGATTTCTATTAAGATTTTTGTTTATTTGTCCTTTGTGAGATCCTTTATTAGTTACAAACTTGGTTCCCTTGTTGCCAACAGGGAATTTAACTCCCTTTTTATCAGTCCACTTTCTTCCTACATCTCCCTTCTTCCTGCTTTGCTGATAACATATTTGGCCTTACCTTATAACCTCATCCATGGTTTTTGGGTTGTTGAATTCGATATGCTCCTTCATAAACAACGACAAACTACTGATAAATTGTTGCACCTTCGACTTCTCCTCCTGCATATAAGGTACACACCAAAGTAAAGATGTAAATTTGGTAATGAACTCGTCCATTGTTAGCTATCCCAATCTTAAGTCAGGAAGCTCTTTCACTTTTTCGTCATAGAATCATTCGGTTAAATATCTTTCCTTAAAATACCTCTAAAAATTTTACCATGTTATGTTATGTTCATTTACCCCACACACAGTCTTTACTTCCTCCCACCACAGGGTGGCTTTCCCTTGCAGCTAGAAATGGCCAGGCAAGATTTTAAATTATGGTCGTATCCATATAGCTGGAAATACTTATTCATATTAATAAGCCAGGCTTCAGCTACCTCTTCCTGCTCATCATCAAAGAGGGATGGTTTTATTTTCCGGAATTATCCTTGCAATTCTATCCTTTGTCTTTTCTGTGTTTTGCATTCTGATGCACTATCCGGTTTTTCTTCTTGGTTTTCCTCTCCTCCTTCCATCTCTAGATATTCTATCCGATATTCCTATTCCCTAGTCATATGTCCATGTTTCTGGCTGGGAATTGGCTGACGCTGATTTTGCCTATCTGACAAGCTTTTCATAATCTTCTCCTGCTCCTGTATCAGCCTTACATTATCTACTCTCAGCCATGCCATCTCGCTTTTCAGTTCTTGTACCGTTTCCATAATGGTGGTATTGGTGTTTCGTGGTTCTCCTCCGAGTTGCACCCATACTTCAAGGTTAGTTTCTTGAAAAGTTGCGGGTCCTAGACCTATCATGGTTCCATGCGGTGTGTTTCCTGTTCTCTTCATGCTATCTGTTCTTGCTTCTTTCACTGAATACAAAAAAAATCTTCACTCAACTGTTAAACATTAGTTTCTAAAGGCCACAGTTTTGTAACCTAAACGCTCTGATACCACTTGTCATATATCCAAACATAGTAATTCCTATAGCATATAATTCCAAACATATTTATATATTAGATGCACTTTACATATTTTACCATAAGGGATTATTCTAAATGTTTATGAAATATATTAAGTTACTGACCAAAATATTATATTAGTCACATTATTCAACAATTAAATGCCAATGTGCTCCGTATACTTGACCTTTATAGCTGGCTATTTACATTAATTCTAATCTAATCTTGATGGTACTCTCGAGCCTTGGCGAGAGCAGTCCTCAGTATTTCTGCTATTTGTTCACCAGTTGGCTGCTCTTCCTTGACATCCTCTCTCCATCGATGGTCAAACTGGCTCAAACGCATCCGATGGTGGAGACTCCTTCTCACAGCTTGGGTTAAGCTAGGGGTGCGACTTTTTATTTTGGCTGTTGTATTTTTGTTATGTCTTTGTTCAATTGTAGCCTTATGCTGTCAGACTCATCTTGTGAAATCCTTGTAGGCTATTCATAGCAGCTCCCTTGCAGCTGGAGGGCTACCTCAAGGCTCTGTTCCTATGGAGGAGTTTGCTCGCAACGTCACCCTGACAGGTATCGATTTCTCTATGTTACTTTGACTATTTGCAATGTTGTTTTGTTCTATTTCCTTGTTCACAATAATAAGGAGTAATGTGTTTATGGGTTTTGTTGCAGGTGCCTTTGGAGGTCCCCTGGTGTTTTGAGCTATGATGTGAGGCACCACCTCCAATGTTCTGTCACGATGCTATACCCTGCTCTTCTTAGTTGTTCTGGTTATGTGCATACCATTCTTCGCCATTAAGGGTTCTGGCAGAGGCTAGTTTACTTCTTGAATGTTATAATCCAGAGAGCGTTAATGTTTGTTTTTGGATCTACTTGAAGCGTTGAAATGCTACTAGACTTCTAGAGTCATTACGAGAATTGTTCATATGTTTGAGGTTCGCCTCTGTTGTTATAATAACTGTAATTTTGATGCAATGAGGGTTTTCCTCGGATTTTACCAGTATATATATATCGCCTTAAACAGAGAATGTAACAAACTCTTCTTTGAGTCTCATATTTATTGAGTTTGGTTGGGTTTGATAGCTTGTAATTAATCATTCAATTTTGTATTTATATTTTATTTCTAAAAATGTTCAGTTGCTTTCTTGTGAAGTGCTCTGTTCGCAAAATTGTTTTGATGAGGGTTTTACTCCTAAGGGTTTAATCCCCTTCGGTTCAACTACTGCTATTTAAATCTTGGAATAGAAATGAGGAATAAATTTATCTCTTAGTTTCAGGAACTGGAAAAGTCTATATCGTTTCTTGCCAGATTGCTCTATGTGTCGGAAACTTAACCAACTCAGTTTTGAATTTGTTTTCTCAGTTTTCTTAAGGTCATGTTGGTTATGTGCAAACAGGTCGAGGCTAGAGAGAGAGAATCCCTATTGGGTGATCTCTGGCTGACGACTCCGTTTCTATGATAGTTAAAGAGAGTTTTTATAAAAGTGTTGCCCTATTTCTATGCAGGTCGCGAGCTACGCCTCAAGAATGTTATTGAATTTAGTTGTAATAATTGATTGGTAGCTATGTACATTGAAATGTTATAACCCCAGGCTTAGCCCAAAAAGGGTTTTCTTTTATGTTTGACGAATTTGTTCCCATATAAACCTTCTCCATCTGATGAATTTATTTAATAGAATATGCCCTTACGGTGCATGCTTGCTAAGTCTAGTTAGCGTTGGAAAAAATACTGAGAGGGGGGCGGGGGGGTGAATTAGCATTAGCAAATTAGATACTATTTCATTTTTCATACTCAGATTTATATACGCGGCTTCAGTTCAGTATATCTGCGTATATACGCGACTGTGTTAAATGCAACCAGCGTACATGCAGTAATCTTATGATTCAGTTAGCTTATCTTCAGTAAATGCATCAGAACATTATTAACCTTATTAACAGTAAGCAGAACAGAATCATCACACATAAGAGCACACATGAACACCATGATATAAGGTGGAAACCCAATGTGGGTGAAAACCACCTGCTGCAATTTGTTTTTATCTTCCTTTAATAAGAAACTTCTTTTACATTGTACTAGTGCAGTCCTTTACCAGTACGCAGGCTTCTACCTGCAGAAGGCTACAACCTTCTTAGCTCTTGTACTAGCCATTCCATTTACTAGTACGTAGGCGCTGGCTTGCTGAAGGCTCCAACCTTCACTCGTTTTCCAGTTTCTCCTGGAAGGGAGCTACAACCCCCTAGCTCTTGTACTAGCGGATATACTAGTACGTAGGTGCTAACCTACAGAAGGCTGCAACCTTCTTTTCTTCAGGGACCACGTTTCATCAATTTTCAAACTAGATCCATAAAACAATCACCCTTGCAATACAACCTGCATCATCAATCTCTGAATCACCCAATTCTGAAACCCTACCAACAACACAGTCTACATAACTCTGCAACAACAACCAGATCCAATAAAGACTTCAAATATCACACTTCATACTGTATACGCTACTTGGACAAGCCCAACCTGCGTGTATACGTGCTTTTACCAAAGATAACCCGCGTACAGATCTCCAAATTCTAACTCATAACTTTGCAGCTATTTCAGACATGAACACATACCCAAATCATAACATTCCTACAATAAACATGCGTCAATAGATCTAGTCTATGCATAATCAAACCATATAATGATAATCATTCCAAGCCTTAAGATCCCAATCCATCGTTCATCATCCTTCACATGAGTGCCTCCTTGGTTCAGATCAAGCAAGGCATCACCAACCCATAACCAACATCTAGATCTCACTCTTTATCAGATGTTCATCACTTGCTCACTCTTACACCCTCTTGGCCTAATGATCTTCTCCTGATATAGGTTTAGGCTTTTCTCAATACCATGGTCCAAAACCATGTAGAACCAATACCTTGGACCCAATACCCGGGATCAACACTTCGGACCAAATACCATGGACCAATACCAAAATACCATGGATCAAATACCATGGACCAAAACTTAGTTTTCTGACATGTACGCGCCTTTCCTTCTGTGAACCTACGTGTATACGTATACGTGCCTTTTGCTCAGATAACCCGCATATATACACACTTTCATCACGGTCAACCTGCGTATATCTCTCTTTTGATCTACTACTCTAGATCTGCCATCAGATTAAGTTACCATCACCTGTATCAAACCTCTGAGTGAGTTGCCATCAAGGACAACACCTGAATCACAATGCCAACAGTTAGGATGAATTCCTCTATTATTAATTGTTTATTTTCCAAATTTCCCAACTTTAATTGAAACAACTGTCTACATTTTGTTATAATGTTGTTCCTTTGTCAAGGTGTATTTTTTTCAGAAATGCGATCTTATAGTTTTAGCTGTTTAGCAGTTGCTATATTTCTCATTTATAGATAATGTACCTAGTTATGTTTTACAACGAAGGACTTTCCTACTGTTAATCTCACAGTACTGTATCGTTTTGTATAAAAACTTTTACAGTTTCTCCTTCTTAACACCTAGGGTTTAGCTAGTTTCTCCTACTAATGTTTTTTTTTCTATTTTAGCACAACTCAGACAGTTAACCACAGGCCAATATATTAAATTTAAGAATTACTACATGCATTGTATATGACTTAAATTGAACACAAAGGACTCAGTACTTACCTAAATACGAACTTAAGTCAGTCAACTATTGAAGTCACTATTTCACTTTACAAATTTATCCTCCGAGCCGTGAGACTTGCCTTCAGGTCCAAGTATCCCCCTGAGCTCTTGCTGACAAGGTTGATGCTTTCTTGCAAGACTTAACAGTCATAACATCCAAAGCTATTTGGTCATAACCAAACTTAGTTACAAATTTATCCTCCCAGCCATGAGACTTGCCTTCAGGTCCAAGTATCCCCCTGAGCTCTTACTCACAAGGCTGATGCTTTCTTGCAAGACTTAATAGTCATAACATCCAAAGCTATTTGGTCATAACCAAACTTAGCTCACCCTTTGTCTGTCCTTCTAGCATGACAAACCTTCCCTTTTCTCCAATTTTTGTGCTCTCAGGTACTTTCACATTACCCTCTTGATTCGTTCTTGGAGAATTCATAATCAGGGAAGTATTTAGGGTTAGGTAACTACCTATTCCCAACTTCTTGATATGAAAGAGAGTTACACAATTTGTTAACACTCCATATTGATTTTCATTCTTAACTAACAAAATTTAATATATAATTCAAATGTTATAAAATAATAAAATCCAATCTTTGTTTTTACTGTAGTAAATAAAATAATTAAAGTTTTTATGGGGACATCACAAGCCCTATCGAGGAAAAAATCACTCAGGCTGAGGGGGAAGCTTCCACGCATAAAACTACCCTCTTAGATACAAAGGTCCTTGTAGAATGGGCAGATTGGTTCCCAAACATAGGGCCCAAAAAGGGTCAGTTCAAACAATATATGCAAATCGTTGAAATGGAATTCACATAGGGCCCAAAAGGGGTCAGTTCAAACAGTATATGCAAATCGTTGAAATGGAATTCTTATTGGGGTACACACTTTTGGATTGGCATGAGCATCGTGAAGATGTTCTTCATTCCTTGGAGCATTTACAATCCTGAGGGACTTGGATCACATAATGGAAAGAATATAAAAACATCTTGGCATACCTCTTGTTGTAGGGAGAACTTCTGAGAACCCAAAAGAATTTGTCCAAGTTGTACGCTCATATTTAAACCCCCAAGCTTAGGTGTGTCATGTCTTTTGTGTTTCCTTTGCTATAAAAATTACTATGTAAAGCATCTTAGGCCAATACTCTAACTATATTTTGAGTAATGTTATCTCTTTCTTTTTTGGATCTAATATGGTCTCCCTAGTGAAAAACTAACAAGACTGTTTATACTCAATGTAAATTCCAATTTTCTTTTAAAAGCAATACAATTTACCTTAAAAAAATAAATAAATTAATATAATATTTTATATTTTGGATTGATAAATATTATTTTAAAATCATAATTTTTTATCATTTAAAATATATTTAATAATATAAATAAATTATAATATTAAAAAACAATAAAAATAATTAAATAATATCAACTTTACCTTTCACACTTGTAATTCCATGGAAACTCTATTAAATAAAAAAAAATTCATTTTTTCGAACAATTTAGCCCATAGAAACTTTGAGAAATCATAAATTTAAACTACTTAATTACATTACACAACTAATTTTTAAAGTATAACATCCGACAAAAATGATGATAACGAATTGATTCTCGGAAACCACACAATGCGCACCATGTAGAGTGGTTCTACCAGTCTTTACGTTTGTCAATCTCGTAAGTTCAAAAACCATGTTCACAACACATTTAAAAATAAAATAAAATAAAAAGCTTTTCAAAAACCATGTTCACAACACATTTAAAAATAAAATAAGTTGAGCACACATACTTAGAATGAACCTCTCAACTTAATTATTATTTTTAAATGTAACCTATATTATTTAGGTTTGTGTTTGTTTCTCATTGTTGGTTATTAAAAATAGTATTTATTTTATATATTAAATTGTTAATAATAAGAGAGTTTTAAACTTTATTATAATGAATTTTGTATTTTAAATATTTATTTTAATAAAATTGAAAATGTTAATGAAATATTTATTTGAATTTTTTTACTCTCAAAATTTATAAATATATAATTTTGTTGATATACGTGTTTATTTTATAATAGAGTTTTTAAAATTTTAAATTAATTATCAATAATTAATGGGAGGAATTTAACTTCCACAAATTATTTTAGAATATTCATAGTAGTATCCACGAATCAAAGGTTGGAATTTATTTTTAAAGTAGTTATGTCCTTTTTGTCCTTTTAATTAAATTGATTAATTAAAAAAATGTTGTCAACAAGTGTTATATGAAGTGAGTTATGATTTTTTAGTTACGTGGTATTGATAAGCCATGATATTGTAACAAAACCTATTTATATAGTAAGAATCTCCATGACAAAATGGGAGTAATAACATGGTTAAGAATCTTGTTCCATGTTTTTTAAATGAATAAATGTTTACCTTATATATTAATTCTTTTATAAATAAAATAATAATAATTTGAAATAAAGTTATAATTTAGTTAGTTTTTATGATTTTTTAATTTGAGCAAGATTATATGTATCATGTATAAGGGTACCAAGTGTACCAATTGAGCTGCCAAAAAAACAACGTTTAGGGTCTCAAAATGGCTCCGGAAGTTCAAACTCGAAAAACTGCGAAAAATAGTAAACTGTGCTACAATTAAGGAAACTGAAAAAATAAAAGAAACAATAATGGGGTCCACGTGGAATAGGCGGGTGACCACCAATATTCACCTGGATCAATAAAGATAGCTAAAAAATCGCTAATTTTATTAATAATACGTGAGTACACATTTTTGTTTGGCTAGTTCGCTGCAATAAATATTGGCTAAAACTAAGTTCAAAAATTTCTATGACATAAAATACTTATAAAGACACTCAGATAGGAAAGATAAAATTAAACAACATAAAAAATACATTTGAAACTTCTTTGATAAGTCAAACCCAACAAGTTCTACTTGTCAACCTCTTGTACACAAGAAATTAATGAATTAGAGGGGAAATGAGGACTTTCAAATATGGTGCATGCCTCTCCTTACCGATTTCTTTCCTTCATAAGCTTATTCCCTTTTTGTAGTCTCTTGAAATAATTTGAGAGCCCAACCATTTTAATGATTAGTTTTTCTTTTAATTAAATTTGAAAGCAGTAGTCTATAATGCGACTTTTTGAAAGCCTTTCCGGCGGATTTTTCCGGTCAAAATCCGGCAGCACTTCATTGGAATCCCAAGTTTGATAGCTAGTTTCTGCACAATCAAAGGCTCCCAGGGGTTTTTCAGGGCGCTGAATCCAAATATGCAGTTAAAAAACCATTTTAACTGCTAAAAATCAAGATTTAACCTCATTTCTTCCGCCGGATTCCGTCACCGGAATCTCCAAAAAGTCGCATTATAGACAACTCCAATTTGGAATTAATGAATTAGAGGGGAAATGAGGACTTTCAAATATGGTGCATACCTCTCCTCACCGATTTCTTTCCTTCATAAGCTTATTCCCTTTTTGTAGTCTCTTGAAATAATTTGAGAGCCCAACCATTTTAATGACTAGTTTTTCTTTTAATTAAATTTATTTGATTACTTGTCTATTATTTGAAAAGAAGGGTAATTATTAATTAACATTTGTTTCAAAATATGTTTTGGTAGGTGAGGCCCTCATGTGGATTATGAACATAAAATCACCCTTGTGATTCTCACATATAAATGTACAACATAAAATAATAATCTAAGTGAAATGAAGTGCAACATCCTTCATATGATGTAATATGAAATATATCCCTTATACCTCCTAGCATGCATATTGTAAAAATAAATGTATATCATAAAATAATGTGAACCACGTATGACTCATCATCAAGACATCTTGTGCTTGCCAACATAAACATGCATATGTATATCTATAGAAAAATAAACACATAAGTATACAATATCAGCCACGGCATATCTACTTGTAACTCCCAAAATAATAAGTCATCAAATATGTAATACCCAAAAATAGAGTGTTGTCATAAATAAACTATGTTGGAAAAGTGTTGTAGAATGCACCAACAACGAAAGTTTATATGAAAGGAAAGTATGTTGCAAAGTGTACTATAGAATATATGCCAAAAAAAAAAAATGAAATCTAAACAATAAGTAAATCATTGTATCACATAAGCTCATGATGCTTAGGCTCTCTACTATATTTATCTCCCATTTTTTTCTGTTATTTTCTTCTTCTTTCTCTTGAGCTTGTATCTTTGGAAACATATCCTCAACATAAACATATATCTGATCACTCATCTCAGATGCAGAGGTGCAAGAATGTGAAGCGGTAGCCTCTAATGAAGAAAGTACAGAGGTTATAGGAGGATGAAGTTTGACCACAACTATCTATGGATGAGACTGCAAAGGTTGGTCGTGGTGCTAAGTCATGGCTTGTGAAGCAACTAAAGGCACTCGGTGAGTAGAGAGCAAAGGAGGCATTACATGGTGAGAAAAAAATGGTCATCGTGTGTGTTTAGAAGGTTGTGCAATGGGGTTTGGGTCCCATCTGTCAAACAAAGGTGGATCTTAGGGTTGCTATTGTGGAATCTCAACAATGCTTGGGTGTGGTAGTGTGGTATTATAAGAAGAATATGGAGTGGGTTGATGAGGTGGAATTAGGAGAATTTTGAGGTCTAAAATGGGCCTCCTAAAGAAATCATAAAATAATATTGGAAATAATAAAATAATATTAGATTAAATCATCAAATTTTAGAGGGAAAAAAAAGGAAAAAACAAATAGTTTTTCAACTTATCTCCCTATAGGTTTACTAAAATGTCAAGCGGAAACACTTGTTGGATGCATAATTTCATTCATCATCCAAGGAGTACCCATGTTCCATACTTTTGATGGACCTACACGAAAAATATGAGATACATGAGAAAACAAGATTGCAATCACATTTTTTCATGTAATGAGGTTGATCAAAATTATGCAACATGGGTAATCCTTGGATGAGGAATTAAATTTTTCATCCAATGAGTACTCCCGCTCAAAATTTGAGTAAAACCTTAGGGAGATAAGTTGAAAATACAAGTTGAAAAAGTAGTTTTATTATTTTATTATTTTTTAATCTTTTTTACTGAAAAAACAGTGAGTCATCCCCGATGGTTGACATCATCATATTGAATCCTATTGGTTCTTATAAAATTATTTTGGTTGTACACTTTTCTTAGGAGGCCATTTTAGACCTCAAAATTCCCGTAATGTGAGCCTTCGAGGTAAAGATGCTATGTTTGAGTAAGTTGATTGAATTATTTAGAGTTAGCATCGAAGTGGATGGAGAATCAAATTCTCTTATTTCAGTTTTCTCTCCAAAAAACATTTCCTCTGCTCCCCTATCCCCTCCTCCCATCACATGAATCTCTATTGTGAAAACTCATTATGTGCAACTAAGTTTATCTGTTGTACAATGTGATATTCAAACCATGAGATAACGAACATCAAAGTAAATTTTCATTTATAATAATATCTATGTAATTGGTAGGGTGCATGCAAAAACATTCATGAGGCAAAAAAAATATAGAAAAAATCATGTATTAACACTGAAGGTATATGAACATCCATGTGAAAATGAACCATCATATTATTTCCAAAAAAATCACAGTCAAAACTTGGAGCGGTAATAAAAGGAATCTGACCATCAAGTTTTAGTTTTTCAACATCCAATAAAAAGGGTTGCAAAGTAGAAAGTTCCTACTATAAAGATTAGGTAATCGGTTTATAAATATTCAATTAACTTCAAGGCCACTTTGATGTCTCAAGTTGAAAGAATTGGTTTAAGATAAATGTTTGCATGATGTCAATGTTCAGACGATAATGGACAATACACTTACTAATTCCATGAATCAGTGCATTAATCGATTTTGATCGAGTTCAACATCCAACTATGATACTGGGGAAAAATAAATGAAGACTGCTAGAATAGCACTAAGTATTTCCCAGAACCTCAGTTGCATTTGAATGTTATTGGTAGTTTTCAAACATATACTTATGATGATACCACCAATACATTGGTCCAATTTGCACTTGCTCAATATGAAAACAAAGAAGAAAATGAACTAGGTGGAACACATTTTGCTTCTTTAGAGAGTTGTCATTTTGACTGGAATAATGAGTAGGTAGTGAGTTCGTGATCCAGGCAGATATTGGTGGTCACTTGCCTATTGCACCTAAACTTCCAGTTGGTTTCATCATTTTCCTTGTTTATAGTAGCATTTACTGTTTTTAGCAATTTTTCACGTCCTGAACTTCTAGAGCAGTTTTGACCCCCTAAACAACATTTTTTTAGGTCCGCAACAGGCCCATGGCCATAGGCAAGGGCTTACAGAAAATCCTATAGTATTTGGAGAGATATTTCCAACGAGGTATCATACATGCCAAACAGAGATAATGTGACCCTAGGAAGTTGGCTACCTAACTAACCCCAACGAGGTCCACAAACTCTTGGTGTTCCATCTCCTGTAGTTAAGGTTTTGGTTGTTTAGGGTTTTCCCATGTTGTTCAATAATAAAAAGGCCCTTGAGCCTCATTGTAACATATTTCAGAGGCATGTAGCTGCCACATCTCATCTTAAAGATAAGCTACCATCCCTCGAGCTAGTTTATTTCCATTTCTGTATGTAAGCATATTTTAGTTCTTTGGTATTAATGAAATGATGTTTTGTTTCTTTTGCATCTCTGTGTTTATGTGTGTATTTGTATTTTTTTGCATTCATGCATAAGTCCAGATCATTGGTATGAGAGGAATGTTCTCTATCTCTGTTTTTATTTGCATGTTCCCAATGAGGTCAAGGTATAAGGAGTTAGGGCTAGAACTGGTTGAAGCTTTACAATACTAGCCTCGCAATCCTTGACGACCTTCCATGGAATAAGAAAAGAAAGATGAAGGGGTAGGTGATCCTTTGAAAATATTTCTTGAGGAATCCCTTGAGCGAAAAAGGAACGTGATGATGGATAACTTTTCCCATAACCTTTGATGACTACCCACAGGCGACACATCTTCATCAAAAAATGACCCTGGAGGCGTCACTCCTTTTAAGGTACAAGTTAATTTTAACATTCCCATATTTGAAGTCCATATAGATGCAGATGCCATAGATAGATGGTCAATTCAGTTGGAAGGATATTTTGAAGTTCATGGCTTTTCCAATCGGGAAAATATTACTTTTGCACTCCTCAAAGCCACCCCATATGTCAAGGATTGGTGGGAAACCTATTGTGAACAAAAGGACGAGAGGGAATCTTCACTATTTTCAGCCGCACCCACTTGGAATTATTTTTGAGACTCCATCAAGGAATAATATTACCCTGTCGGGAGCTATGAAGATAAATACATAAAGTGGACCATGCTTTGACAGGGAAGGGACCAAGATGTGCCAGAGTTCACAATCTTTTTCCATTCCCATCGCACAAAGTTGGGTATTAGGGATTCTGAGCTACATTTGTTACTCAAATACCACGACTATCCACACAAGTACATCCAAGATAAGATGGAGTTCCTGAACATATCCTCGGTTGGCACCACCTATCGATACACTGTCAAAATCGAGGAAAAAAATTAAACAAAAGAAGCAAAACTTTCGATCTATGAATATGAAGCAAGGTAAAGGAACCCCCAAATCACAAAACAAAGGACAAATCCAAGGTGGGGCGACCCAGGTAAACCTGTCAAAGCCACCGGAAAAGAACAATAACATAAAGAAAAAGAAGGACATAGGGAAATGATGTGAGTTCCATAAGATCCCCACTCACAACGCAAGTGAATGTCGAGCTGAGAAGTCACTAGTAATTGAGATGAAGGCTTTCGAATTAGATGGATGTTCCAACTTTGATTCAAAAGCCGACAATGGGAATGACAAAGGGAAGAATATTATCGATGCAGATCCTAGTGCCACCATTGCCACCACCAAGATCCAGAAGAATGAGCCCAAATATCTAGAGGAAGGGGAGAACTCTTCCACTCACAAATGTGGGTGAAGGGTTCTTCATTGCTATTCATTATTGACAATGAGAGCCAAAAATAACCTCATTTCAAAAAAGGTCGTGAAGAAGTTGGGTCTACTGACCACACCACACCCGCAGCTGTACACCATCGGGTGGCTTCACCAAGGGTGATACCTCTGCATCAGCCAACAATGTTGCCTTCTCTACAACATCAAGCCCTTAACATATGAGGTACTGTGTGATGTTTCTCTTCTTGAAGTTTGTGATGTATTATTAGGCCAACCATACTTGTGGAAGTGACATGCTGTGTATGAGTCTAGGCCTCACACTATTATTATTACTTTGGGAAATAAGTTTTACAGGATACTGAAGGTAGCACTGCTTACCGAGAAAAAGATCATTTTCTAGACTGAGAAATTGATTTTCCTTATGATTCACCCTTAGGGAAAGAAGAATATTGTGGACATGGCCTCAAGTAGGGCTCCTCTACATGACATCAATTTTGAGTATGGAGCATGATTGTTTAGAGGTATTTGTTTCAGCCAGATGTATACCCTAGGAAGTTTGTACACCCCTCCACGCGGGGGGTCCAGGGGCTAGTGGTCCCTCGGCGAGCGTTCGGGGCAGCGCCCCTGAAGCTAAAAAAAGATGTAAAATTGCCTTGTAAAAGTATAGTAATTTCTAGTCAATCTGGGCCATTCATTATGTAGATGATTTGACGGTAGAAATTATGTTTAGTTTAGGGTTTGTTTTCCTAGAAGGCAACCCCTCTCTTTGTATGAGGGCATTGTATTGAGTCTGTGTAATATATGTGTATTCCCCAAGCGAGAAGTAGAGAGGTGAGACTGTGAGAGAAAACAGAGGATATTACAGCGGATCTGCTGTAGGTTGTGTCTCTTCATTTTGCTGGACAATAGAAAGGAAGGACTAGCTGTTCGGGGTGGATGTAGCCCAAACTGGGTGAACCACGTATATCTGTGTCTCTCTTGTTTTATGCATTTTCATTTGGCTCTATCCTGAGTCATGTTTATCTAACAATCAATAGATGGACAAGGTTGTTGTAATAGCCCTGGTTAAAAATCCATGTAAAACTAATAAAGGTAAAATAAAACCTTGGTCATGGGACACATATTCCAATCTGAATGTTGGGAAAAAACATAATGATGGGGATCACTTGTGACAAATTAATGGCTATGAAAATTGGGAAAGGAAATGGCTAAGGATTTGGAAAGGAAAAATGACATTTATTGACATTTATTTATGAAAATAATGGAAATTAAGAAGGAAATATCACAGGTTGCATGTGAGGAGTAAAATGAAGGAAAATAAAGGAAAATGAAGAAAACAGAGGCCTCATTAATAAAAGGGCTTCCGAGGATCAGTTCATGGCTTTTGTCAGTTTAGTTTTGGAGATCTCTCTCTATTCTCTCTCTTTTGGATCACTCTTGGAGGACTGTTGCATACTTGGAGGTTTGGTGCAAGAAGGCAAAGGAAGAGAAAGAAAGTGCAAGAGGACATTGGGATCAAAAAATACAATGGGTTTTGTTTGTAGGTACCGAGTTGCATGTATTTTTTCCTCATAATTTTTGGAATGCATGGCATATGAATGTGGTTTCTTGGTTATGATATGCCACTGGCATGGAGGATTTCCTGGATTGACAATGGATTTTCCTAGCCATGCCATTTCCTCAATAGTCATGGCGTTGTGGGTTTTACTTCTTTTTTTTTTGGTTGGTTTTCTTATGCCTTGGGTCGTGGGTTGAGTTATTAGTTCTTGGAAGCCTTGGTTGGAAAAATGCTCCGGAAGCCCTGTAACAACTTGGGCTGAGTTACTAGTCTTGGAAGCTTTGGTTAGACAAATTCTCTGGAAACCCTTAGTGGGTTGAGTTACTAGTCCTAGAAGCACTCGTTGGACAAACACTCTAGAATCCCAACAACAACTATGGGTTGAGTTACCAGTCCTAGAAGCACTGGTTGGAACAAACATTGTGGAGCCCTAGAAAACTTGGGTAGAGACCAAGCTAGTGATGGTTAGTGATGTCCGACCGTGAAGTGGAATAAATGGTTGAGGGTTGAGGTAGTTTGGCCTCTGGAAGCCCTTGATGGTTTTGATTGATTTGTTTTATGAGATCCTGCCTTCATGCCTAGAAAATGGCACAAGGGTGGCTGGCTAAAAGAAATATTTAGTTCAGCCAAGTCTATAGTCGGGTGGTTCGTGGAAGTCCCATACCTAGTCGACTTATGCAATCATCAATAAGAGATCTCTTTCTCCCTAATATTTTATGGGTAAATATAGTTGTTTATATGTGGCTTATATGGTTGTTATATCCTTGATATTTTTATTGGTTATATGCTGGTTATGAATAAGTTTTATGACAGTGAAATGTGCGACTCTCATCATGTTTTGGTTAATCACTAAATGTACAATGAATATGCGACTTAATAGATGGTAATGTAGTTATTATGATAAGGAATTAATGCTTCTTAGTGATTCTCAGATAAGTATGAGACCCCTATGCTCATATCTATTGTTTAAACTTGTAGAATGCATATTTGTGACATGTGTTGACGAAATCACTGTCATGGCTAGTAGTGATCTAGATGGCTCCAGAGACACAAACTGGACAAAGAGGACTCAGGAAATATCAACAATAAAAGTGGTTGGATTATGCTCAAACTAGGACCAGAGCGTAGAGCTCATCATCCTAATCGTAGTGGTGTGAACGGTTCATCAATCCGAGTCCGGATGAAGGAGATAGAAGTAATAAAAGTTGGTTTGACTTTTGATGACTCGGCAGGAGTAATGAAGGCATAATTTTAACTTTTCCAGTGGATGGAATCTGACCAACTCTTGCCATATTCTGGGCAAAATTGTGGCCTCATTAAAAAGACTCCTTCTGTGCAAAACCAAATGTACCAAAAATGCATAGTTGTTTTTATATATAAAAAAATATATATAGAAAAAGGGTGGCGGGCCACCAACCCTGCAACCCCTTATCCACACCACATGACAATTGGTGGAGGGGTGGGCCATGACCCCTAGCCCCTCCCACAGAATTATGTAACCAAACCAGGGTGGGCGACCATGACCCTGCCGCCCCACACCACGGAACTCCCAACAACCCACTGCATCAAATGTAATGGGTGGTGGGTCGGCCCTTGGGGCACGGACCCAACCACAAGTCAACAACCAATTAATGTGAGGAGGTGGGTACGGTGGGTGGGACTGACCCAACCATCATTTAAAAAAAAAATTGTTATGTAAAAAATGAGGAGGTGGGGTTTGACTGCCCGATCTCCTTTGTAATAAACGAAGCCTAAACTAACTCCGCCAAACTAATTTCCTTGGGTAATTCGCCCTCATTTTTTTTATAAAACATCATTTTCTCAGTGTCCCAGTAGGGGGAGGAACCAGGAGAGGTAAAATATTTCGAGGTGGAGGAGGCAGTGCACGTAGTTCGAGGCAACATTTTGCAGGAGGGCTGAATTTTCACTTTGTCAAATTTTGACAAATTTTATATGGTTTCAACACTTATTGATGCCACGAACGCAATGGCACTGTCCGTTTCTCCATCATAATTCTACATTTTTCGGCCATTTTTCAGTATGGAGGTGGAACCATGACTGCTGTAGAAACAGGGAGCGGAACCATGATCCTTGAAATTTCCCTGAGGAGGTAACCTTTCTCCATGTTGGAATATAGTCAAGTTTATATTAGTTTTTTATGGTTTTCTACAGGGATCGTAATGGCGAGGTCAGATTCGCCTTTTGAGTTGCGGATTCCCAAACCACCCATGGAGCAGAATCTTTGAGGAATCTAGGGGGAATGTAAAAGATTCCTTGAGCCCCAGATTCTCAATTTCTCAGAATTCAAAAATTGGATAGTCGATTTTGCACTATTCGATGCCACAAATCTAATGGTGCATTCAGATTTCTCATTTAATCATTTCATTTTCCAACCACTTTTCTGAGTGGAGTGCAGGTGTCAGCATTTATGTGCGAGCAACCATTTCCATGTGATTGATGTTGTGAGATCGAGGGCACGAACAACTTCAGAAGTTTGACATATGATTCTTAGGATGCGCCCTGGTTGTGAGGTATATGCAGTGTGTTCATGAACTTCTTTTGTCATGCATTGTGCTACACAGATCCATGTTTGATGTTTGATGTGGGATCTTGTCTTTTACTTGATTTCATGATTCCTGCTTGATGTGACGCGAAATTGTCTATGTGATGTACTTGTTGTCATGATTCATCATGTTATGTTTTGAGATCCCTTTGTTGTATGTTGATGGGATACTCATATTGTCATCATGTAAGTTTGTATTGAGATCCCTTTTATGCCATGTTGGCGGGATGCTCATCATGCATGAGTTTATGTCATACTAATAGGAGTCCTTTTGATTGAGAGTTCCTGTAGTGAAACATCTCTTGGAGCCACTCCTGCGTGAGGGAATTTTCCTTGTATGATAGTGACATCACGCCTTATGTACATCATCACTATTAAAATCACTTAATGCAACGACCTACACCATCTTGACACTAGGGCCCAGAGACGTAGTCCCTCCTGGACGAAATCCGTTATCAACGTCTTATGTTTTCATGTGTTGATGATTGTCATGTTCCTCTTCTTTACAACATGAAGATGTATTCATTAATGTTCTCTTAAAAATGAAATTTAACACATCACGAAAGTAAAAGGTCTTGGAAGGGTCCTTTGTCACACTCGGACCTAGATCAAGTGGTATCAGAGCGGTCTTTGCATTGATGTGAATTGCAAGCATGAACAATGGAACGTGTAGCAACAGAGGATGAAAAAGCGATGTACAAGACCATGCTCAACATTTCCAAAAGAATGGAAATAATGTATGAAACTCTATAGAAAGAGATAGAGGAAAAGGAGCGATTGCAACTTCAATTGCAAGCCACAGAAGAGGCCCTAGAAGAGCTGAAGCACAACAAGCAGAATCTTCAAACAGAGAACACTGAATTGAAGATGCTTATATATGAAGAGAAAGAGGAGAGACATAGTTTTCTACGACAGCTGCAAGCAAAGGATGAGGCCTTGAAAGAGTTGCAGTGTGACCCATGTGAGGTAAAGAGTAGTTCTCTGAATTCATGTATGTGTCCTGATGATAATTTCGTTGTTTTTGAAAATCACACCACAGGAATTGGCTCCAAACTTTTGAAGAAAAGGGGGTATGAAGGAAAAGGCTTGGGCGTTAATGGCCAAGGCATTGTTAACCCCATCAAAATAGAAGAATTACCCCATCAGGCAGGACTTGGGTATGTCAGAAGGGAAGTTGGAATGTGTTGAGATAGCTAGCAAATCACCAACAACAGATGATAAGAAGTCGGCATCAATTCTTTCCAAATCGACAGAGGAGGTAAAAGATGTTGAATTCCTTTCAGTTTCGTCTTCACATAGTATGGTTTTTGTTGGGGATTTGGAGATCCCAGTTACAAGGACAAGCATGAGGTTCCTTACGAAGACGAGGCATGAGGAGGAAAAAGAACTTGGTGTTAATAACCAAGGCGTAACTCAACCATTGGAGGTTGTGTAGAGACCTCAATTTGCAGGCTTGAGATACACCAAGGAAGAATGCTCGAAGGTGTCATATGCTTTTGATGCATCGTTGAAATCGTCGAGTAAAGAGAAAGACGTGAACACATCCCCATCATCCCATGGTAGTGCCCGTTGCAAGGAAAGAGTTGAGGCAAGCTTTCATCACCATACTTAAACGAAAGATGACAAGGAAAGGTATAACCACTCTCAACATTCAAACGTTCATTTCAATTATAATCATGTTTGTAATGATGAACGTAAAACATGGCATTGAAAAACATGTACCTTTTTTGGATCACATAACCATACATTTACTAAGTGTTGGAAAAGAATGGTAGAACAGAAAAGGATAAGGTGTGAAAGACCCTCTCAACAATAGGTAAAGAAACATGTCAAAAAGATCTAGAGGAAGAAGATGTATTGCAGTCATTGCGACAGAAGTGGCCATCAAAGAGCCACTTGTTGGAGGCTCCATCTAGAGCAACCCCTTAAAGACAAAGTGTCGGTGCATGAAACAATTGAAACGATTATTTGACAAGCAAAACATGGAGGCGACCCATTCACAATGATAAGTGAAAAATGGTTTCTAAATATGTTAGCTTGTCATGGCTGTGCTTTTGTAAATCATTTGTTGCATTTTAAACTGTAAAAGTGATGATGTGTTTTCCATCACTTGTTCAACAACAATGATGTTTGGTCTCATTTTGGGTTGCATGATAAACTATGAAAGTGATGTCATGTTTCCATCACTCGTCAAAGAAAATAAAGTTTGGCTTTATCTTTGTAAATCATGTGTTGCAGTGATGAAGTGCTTTCCATCACTTGTTGAAGCAACAATGATATGTTGGCCTTGTTTTCATAGCTGGGGTATTATTTCCATTTTGATGTAAACTTGACTGTCGAGTATGTGTTATAAACTTTTGGCAAGTATGGGATGCTTGGGTCATTATTTGGTCATGAAAGTCAAGCATGTAATTTTCAAAACAATGTATGATAGGTTGCAGAGGTTGCAAGTGTCGGCTCATCGCTTAAGCCTCTGAAGAACAAAGG
>APFE030738860.1:0-24500 GCA_000404065.3 Pinus taeda | reverse complement strand
AGGCAGTTTTATCCCAACAGCTTCAAGCAGTTCTCATTTAATAACCTGCATACACAAACAAGCACACATCAAAGCATACCTGCGTATAACAAAACATGTTCATTATGAAGATCAACGAGCTCATAAAATAAACCATTAGAGACAGTTCATTGAGAAAAACAAACTTGATTGTATTAACTTTATGAATAAAAGAACCTTACAACCTGTTAGTGTCAGTCTTTATAGCCTTCCTCCAGTGATCAAACATGCTCTTACAAAGTGATTTTAGGGTGTCAAGGTAAAATTTTGTCATTTCAGTGGGTCGTCAAGCAAAAATTTGGTCGCAAGGCATTCAGTCTAGGGTTCGATTTTTACCCTTGTCAAAGTTGTCCAAATGTCGGTCCATGTCACCGTTCAGCTGAGTGTACCATCATTCAGAGAGTTGTCATTATCATTTCAAGTCCCACTGGGTCATTCTACACCTTGTTCATGCTTCAATTGCGCCTAGGCAAGGTCATTTCCCTCTCCTAGGGTTTTGAAGGCAATTTCTCTTGGGCGGTCAAATCATCAGAAAAACTGGTATCCTGCTGTTCATATACCTTCCCCTATCCTTAAAGTACCTTATCAAACACTTCCCATCAGTGAGATCCCCCAAATTCCTCATTTTTGCACAAACCATAGTTTCTTGCTACAACTTGGCAATTTTCTATGGTTGGGCCTGTGTTTTGCCTTTTTGGACCCCTTCCCCTCAATCAATTTGATTCCACTTTCCCCTACTTCCTACCATCCCTCCATACTTCCCAAAATTTCCTCAAGAGTTTAGAAGCTCCCTATCCCCTTCATTTCGCTTCATTTCGGCAAATCCCTTGTCCCACACATCGAGATATGTTTCACTCAAATGAGGTTTCTGAGCAATCGAAGATGAATTTGGGAAACTTGAGAGAGGTTTTTGTCCATAAAAAACCAAGGAAGAAAAACCTCCTTCACTTTTTACATAGGTGTCATGGTTCTAAAGAAATGTCAAAAATACAATTGCCTCGGGAGAATTGATGCACCTCTGGAGCGACCTCGGAAAAATCAAGTTTTCTCCTAGCTCGGTTGGCCAAATTACTTCATTGATGATCCAAATGATAACTAGAGACAAGTATCTTTCCAATGAGCTATCGTGTGAGCAATTTGGAGTTGAGGAAGGCATTCACAAGTTGCTTGCAACAACACCTTGCCTTTAGGAAGCCTCATTGGGCACATTTTGACCAGTCTTGGGAGATTTGATTTTTGATAGGGAAAATGAACTCCAAATTGAAAAATTCTAGTTTTGTTGGAACGTAAACTCAAACACCTTTCCAACAAGCTATCATTAACCCAATTTGGACACCAGGAAGGCCTCCAAAAGTCTCCTGCAAAAACCACTACGCACAGGCTATATGCGTCGCGCTTCAAGCCTAGTGCACTGCGCCACTTCCCTATGCGCCGCGCACTGGCGCGACGCTAAAAATCTAGAGCTCCAAATGAATAAATGTTTAAATGTTTGGATTCAAAATAAAAAATCATGACCACTGGTATTTGGGTAAGAAATTTGGATCATTTTTTAGGCATTTTTGGTCATTTGACAAATTTTTGTGCACAAACAGGTTTTTTCTCCCTGTGCGCCGCGCCACTGGTGCGACGCTAAAATTATAGAGCTCAAAATGAGGAATGGCTTGAATTTTTGGATTCAGCATGGAAAATCATGACTACTGGTGTCCAGGCAAGAAATTTTGACAAGATATGAGTCTCCAAAAGGTCAAAAAACACCCAAAAATGGCCTCTCTGCCACTTTTTTGACACACAGAAAGCAGTCTTGGGAGAGTGAAGATTTGGAGGGGAAAATGAGCACAAAATTTGGAAATTATAGTGGTGTTAGAAATTAGACAGGACAGGATTTCCAACAAGCCCACTTGGGCACATTTTGAACACCTGGAAGTGCCCCAAAACAGGCCCCAAAGTAGCGCGACGCACAGAGAAAATGGCGCGACGCACAGAGGAAAAATTGCCAATTTGCTTCCGTTTCACGAAATTTCGGTTCGCGACTTCTCTAAGTGGGCCCGGTCATCTACACTTCGGTTTTTTGGAACCAAAGGTGGCATCTAAAGAGTTTTCTCTCCATATGGGCATCTATCCAAGTGGCAAAGGAATGCAAAGGGTCACCCCAGCCAAATATCATGCTTGAGAGCGCTGCACCTGTAGCTGATGGTTGGCTCTCCATCTCCATTTTGAAAATGATTTGAGTAACTTCCCAACCCCTGGGAATTCTATCTCTTCCTCACACATTCTATATATTGTATGCAATTTATTTACAAGTGGATTGGTTGGCTTGTAACTTCTGGGAGACTGTGGGAAAGAAACTTTGTTTCTGCATTGTATATTTTTACAGAGAATTAATGAAAGGTAGGGGCTCTATTTCATGAGATTCCTGTGGTTGTGAGTGTAGAAAGTTTATTTCTTATGTTTCATATGTATCTTGTTATGTTTCATAGTTCATTTCGCATTCATTTCTGGTGAAGTTTTTCGAGTGAGATCAGGTAGAATTCAATTCTATTGCTCTACCTGTGGGAAAATTTCATGGGCAGTGTTTCATTTTTCTGCTGAAAAGGATTCATGTTGTCCATGCCCGTTTCACCTTCTTACTCAATCCCTCCATTTCTTTGTTATGTTCCATAGTTTCATTTCGTATTCATTTCTGGTGAGATTTTTCGAGTGAGATCAGGTAGAATTCAATTTTATTGCTCTACCTGTGGGAAAATTTCATGTACAGTGTTCATTCTTTTGTTGAAAAGGATTCATGTTGTCCATACCCTTTTCACCTTCTTAATCAATCTCTCCATTATTCCACATCTTAAAACTAAAATTGCTATGCTTTCCGCCTACCTTGCCTCACGGAATAATCTGTGCCTTTATGTTAAGTTCTCTGTTCATTGAGGTCTAGTGGTCCCATAACATCCCAGAAACACAGTCATTCATAAAAAAATCACTCCTTATTTTCATTTCTACTTACTAGCCTAAGATAAATAGTTCATTTAAAAGTCATCTCAGTCCTTTTCGTTCATCAAATCACTGAGTTTGACTCGGAGAGAGCCCTCTCTTGTTCTGGTAAGGCTAGCTACCAGACTGAGCGTGGTTTGTGGTTACCCTGAGTTTTGCCTCCTTTCAGCTTGAGGCAGATTTAGGTGCTAACATAGTGGCGACTCCACTGGGGAGAAATTTGTTTGCTTGTAGATTTTCTTGCCCCAGTACATCTATCAAGCTCAGATCTGATGTTGATGGTGAACAACTATCGGACATAAGAAGAAGGCTGAAATCATTCACCTGGCGACTCCATTCATTGAAGAATCTAGCAATTGGTGCTTCATGGTGACTCCACTAGAGGACGAACTCTTTCTCTGCGAAAATGAAAGGATCTTACACAAAGTTCAGGGATCCAAAGTGGAATGGTATTTAGATTCTACTCTGCTTTCTTGTAAATTACTTCTTCGTTGTTATTGAAGCTGCCCTGAAAATTTTTCAGAATTTGTTGTATGATAAAGGTGATTAAAATCTTCACTCGATCTATTCAAAAAGTGTAAATAGTGAGTTTCCCTTTGATCCTGGCTTCCTTACTTTTCCTACATCTTATGATGATTCTCTGCAAAGTGATGAGCCTAAAGAAAACAAAACTGAGCCCATAGCTCTTGTACATATTCCTACAGCTGTCATAATCCCAGATAGGTATAAACCTCTGGTTTTACCTTCTGTTCTTCATGCTTTCCCCAAAAACTATGATCTATACTTGCCAAGATTTGACGGTGAATGTAAGAATGTCAATCCTGAGCAACATGTGCAGAATGTTGAGACTTTTCTAGACCTTTATGAAATTGATGAAGAAGATGTCAGTATAAGGCTTTTTGCGCTTTCTTTGCAAGGCAAAGTCAAGAGTTGGTTCAAAGCCCTGCCGGATGCGAGCATCACAGATTTACAGCAGTTCATCAAAGTTTTTCTTGACAGGTGGAGGATCAGACAGAACCTTTTCCTTATCGTAGAAGAGTATAATCAGCTGAAAAGACTGCTAGGGGAGACAGTACAACAGTTTTCAACCAGATTTAATCAAGTTTATTATTCAATGTCGATTGATATAAGACCCCCTCCTGGATCTGCTCTCTCGCACTACCCAGGTGCCTTTGATCCAGAAATGGAGTTTTAGCTGAGAGAAAAGAATGTCGCAACACTTGAAGAGATGCAAAACAATGCAGTAAATGTAGAGGCTCATTTGCTGATCAGAAGGGCAAGGTTGAAAGAAGAAGAGATGAAAAACATGGATCTAGAGAAAACTACACCTTCAGAGGAAAAGCTTGACATTTTGGTGAGTGCAGTAGAAGAGATGGTGAGAAAAATAACTGCAAAAGATGAAAATGGCGTTCATGAACAAGTGGCTGATCCAAAACATTTTTTTTCTTATCTCAGTAGTCATAAGGATTGTTTTGTAGATCATATTGGAGAGGAAAGACCTGTTGATATGACATGTATGCTTGATGACATGTTTTATACTGACGATTTGCCTCAGTTTGATCAGTATGATGATGATGATTATGCTCTCCAAACAGAAGCTAATCTTGCAGACAAATCAGCAGCCAGTTTATGGGATGAGGAAGTTTGCTTACAGCAGCTCGAGTACAGTGATCAACTGAGGCATATCAGCTATGGAAACGATGAGGAAAGTGCAACATATTTTGAGGTAAGTGAAGGATATTTGCCTTTGTGCTTTGATTCATGTCAGTTCATCAGAGAAAATTTCCATGCAATCAGACATCAGCGATCGACAAATCTTGATTTGGATCCTCTTGAGGGAGATGAAAACTTTGTTCCAGACTTCTTATATTTAGAGTTCTAGCCCCCAAATGCCATTAATAGTCAGGTTGCACATGAAGACATAGAAGCTGGCTTATATGATCAAACGATACAAGAAGATTCCTTACCTCTTTGTTTTGAATCATTTCAGTTTTTGCGGGGTAAATTGCATAGTAAATATTCAAATGAAAAGCTTGTAGGAAATCAACAATCTCTCAGTTTTAATGTTGAAGATGAGACAGATGGCGAAATTTTTGAGCAGGTTGTTAATAAGAAATCTTCCCCTGAAATGATTGATGAAATCATTTGGGATACAGAACCAGATTTGCAGCCACCAAACACAATTCAAGTTCAGATTACAGATGAAGGTGAGGCAGCCGAAATACATGATTTAATGATGCAAGAGGATTCTGTACCCTTGTGTTACGAAGCATTTCAATTTATAAGGTAGAATATTCATAATATCTCTAAAGAAAAGGATGACAGTCCAGTGAACAACTTTATAGATAAGCAGGTTGAAGATTTCCATATGGCTAGAAATGATGAAAGAAGAAGTTTTGTTTCGGATCTGGTGGAAATAAAAGATGATATGCAAGAAAATGATGTTCCAATCTCAGATAATGGGGATGATAAATCAGATGAAGAGACAGATGGTGAGGAGGAAAAAGAGAGTTGCATGGTTGAGGCCGCCTCAAATGGAGAAAACAGAGGTACAAACCTAACTTACCTTATCTCACTAGAACTAGATCTTCATGAGGAGGTAGCTCATTTAGTTCATGAACAAAAAGATGAGAATTTGGTTCAAGTAAGTGAAAATGTTTCCTTAGATGAATCATTGGTAGATGGTATGAATGTTAGTGTTGGGTTTCAAGAATCATCTGAAGTTGCTTTTCTCATGATTAATGAATGTGATGAATGTAATGAGAATCTGGCTATCATATCATATGAAGATGACTTACAATATATTTAGACTACCGAAGATCAGACCATTTAGGATTCCATTTCAGATTCTTCTTCATATGTTTCATGTTTTGAAATGTGTTTTCAAGAGGAGATTCGCTCATCTACCTGTTCAGAATTTTCTGAGGATCAAGAACATACTCATATTGAATTACATTATGAAGGAAAATCAGAAGCAAAGGAGAAATACACCTTGTTCTTTCAGCAGGAGGACAAACTTCATGTTTTTCAAGATCGTCTCGCACATCTGTTGCAGTCAGTCGTGAAGGTGTTTATTACAATATTCAGTGATGAAAAAGATCATGGTCAATTATGTTTTTGGAGGCCCAGTTACCAGTATCTGTTGTTGACCAGAAGATCCGATACAGAGAATCAATCAAGGAGGCATCTACTTGATTGGTTACATTGGAAGACACATTACACATGATTGTACATATTACATTAGTACGCAGGTGGCTGTCATCATGATTTGAAAACCTCGAATCTTGATGGACTGTTGCCATTGAATAAGTTTTGTCAGTTCTTGTTTTAGTTAAGGTAGTCATGAGTCATTTCCTTTTGCATAGAGTCAATTTTTTCAGTCATTTCAGTTTGCATTGAGTCAAGTTTCAGTCAATAAATTGAGCCATGTTGTTTTGTTGGAATAATGGACTCCATAGCCCAATGGACGAAGGCACCATCTGCTCACCCAAAGATCTGCAGTTCTTGGCACCTCCAAGGAGCTGCCATCCCTATTGGAGCCAATTTTAGTGTCAGTCTTTACAACCTTTCTCTAGTGATCAAACATGCTCTTACAAAGTGATTTTAAGGTATCAAGGTAAAATTTTGTCATTTCAGTGGGTCTTCAAGCAAAAATTTGGTCACAAGGCATTCAATCTAGGGTTTGAATTTTACCCTTGTCAAAGTTGTCCAAATGTTGGTCCATCTCACTGTTCATCTGAGTGTACCATCATTCAGAGAGTTGTCATTATCATTTCAAGTCCCACTGGGTCATTCTTCACCTTGTTCATGCTTTAGTTGCGCCTAGGTAAGGTCATTTCCCTCTCCTAGGGTTTTGAAGGCAATTTCTCTTGGGCGGTCAAATCATCGGAAAAACTGGTATTCTGATGTTCATACAACTTCCCCTATCCTTAAAGTACCTTATCAAACACTTCCCATCACTGAGATCCCCCAAATTCCTCATTTTCGTACAAACCCTAGTTTCTTGCTACAACTTGGCAATTTTCTATGGTTGGGCCCGTGTTTTTCCTTTTTGAACCCCTTCCCCTCACTCAATTTCTAATATTCCACTTTCCCTTACTTCCTAATATCCCTCCATACTTCCAAAAATTTCCTCAAGAATTTAGAAGCTCCCTATCCCCTTCATTTTGCTTCATTTCGACAAATCCCTTGTCTCACACATCGAGATATGTTTCACTCAAATGAGGTTTCTGAACAATCGAAGATGAATTTGGAAACAATGAGATAGATTTTTGTCCATAAAAAACCAAGGAAGAAAAACCTCCTTCAATTTTTACACATATGTCATGGTTATGATGAAATGTCAAAAATACAATTGCCTCAGGAGAATTGATGCACCTCTGGAGCGACCTCGGGAAAATCAAGTTTTCTCCTAGCTCGGTTAGCCAAATGACTTTCGTGATAATCCAAATGATAACTAGAGACAAGTAGATTTCCAATGAGCTATCATGAGCTCACTTTGGAGTTGAGGAAGGCATTCAAACGTTGATTGCAACAGCACCCTGCCTTTAGGAAGCCTCATTGGGCACATTTTGACCAGTCTTGGGAGATTTGATTTTTGATAGGGCAAATGAACTCCAAATTGAAACATTCTAGTTGTGTTTCAAATTAGACTCAAATAAATTTCCAACGAGCTATCCTTTGCCCAATTTGAATACCGGGAAGGCCTCCAAAAGTCTCCTGAAAAACCGCTACGCATAGGCTATATGTGCCGCGCCTCAAGCCCAGTGCGCCGCGCACTGGCACGACGCTAAAAATCTAGAGCTCCAAATGAAGAAAGGTTTACATTTTTGGATTCAGCATAAAAAATCATGCCCACTGGTATTTTTGCAAGAAATTTGGAGCATTTTTGAGGCATTTTTTGTCATTTGACAAATTTTTGTGCACAAACAGGGTCTTCCTCCCTATGTGTCGCGCCACTAGCGCGACCCTAAAGTTATAGAGCTCCAAATGAGGAATGGCTTGCATTTTTTGATTCAGCATGGAAAATCACAACTACTAGTGTCTAGGTAAGAAATTTTGACAAGATCTGAGTCTCCGAAAAGTCAAAAAACACCCAAAAATGGCCTCTCTGCCACGTTTTTGACACACAGAAAGCAGTCTTGGGAGAGTGAAGATTTGAAGGGGAAAATGAGCACCAAATTTGGAAATTCCAGTGGGGTTAGAAAGTAGACAGGACAGGATTTCCAAAAAGCCCACTTGGGCACATTTTGGACACCTGGAAGTGCCCCAAAATAGGCCCCAAAATAGCGCGACGCACAGAGAAAATGGCGCGGCGCACAGAGGAAAAATTGCCAATTTGCTTCTCTTTCGCGAAATTTCGGGTCGCGACTTCTCCAAGTGGGCCCAGTCATCTACACTTCGGTTTTTTGGCACCAAAGGTGGCATTTAAAGAGTTTTCTCTCCATATGGGCATCTATCCAAGTGGCAAAGGAATGCAAAGGGTCACCCCAGCCAAATGTCATGCTTGAGAGCGTTGCACTTGTAGCTGATGGTTGGCTCTCCATCTCCATTTCAAAAATGATTTGAGTAACTTCCAACCCCTGGGAATTCTATCTCTTCCTCACACATTCTATATATTGTATGCAAGTTATTTGCAAGTGGGTTGGTTGGCTTGTAACTTCTGGGAGGCTGTGGGAAAGAAACTTTGTTTCTGCATTGTATATTTTTACAGAGAATTAATGAAATGCAGCGGATCTGTTTCATGAGATTCCTGTGGTTGTGAGTGTAGCAAGTGTATTTATTATATTTCATATGTATCTTTTTATGTTTCATAGTTCATTTCGGATTCATTTATGGTGAAGTTTTTCGAGTGAGATCAGGTAGAATTCAATTCTATTGCTCTACCTGTAGGAAAATTTCATGTGCAGTGTTTCATTTTTCTGTTGAAAAGGATTCATGTTGTCCATGCCCTTTTCACCTTCTTAATCAATTCCTCCATTTCTTTGTTGTGTTCCATAGTTTCATTTCGTATTCATTTATGGTGAGATTTTCGAGTGAGATCAGGTAGAATTCAATTTTATTGCTCTACCTGTGGGAAAATTTCATGTATAGTGTTCATTCTTCTGTTGAAAAGGATTCATGTTGTCCATGCCCTTTTCACCTTCTTAATCAATCTCTCCATTCCGCCACATCTTAAAACAAAATTGTTATGCTTTCCACCTACCTTGCCTCACGGAATAATCTGTGCCTTCATGTTAAGTTCTCTGTTCATTGAGGTCTAGTGGTCCCATAACATCCCAGAAACACAGTCATTCATAAAAAAATCACTCCTTATTTTCATTTCCACTTACTAGCCTAAGATAAATAGTTCGTTTAAAAGTCATCTTAGTCCTTTTCGTTCATCAAATCACTGAGTGTGACTCGGAGAGAGCCCTCTCTTGTTCTGGTAGGGTTAGCTACCGGACTAAGCGTGGTTTGTGGTTACCCTGAATTTTGCCTCCTTTCAGCCTGAGGTGGATTTAGGTGCTAACACAACCTTTGCCTTGATGTTGCACAAGTTCTTTCGAGGGTCCAGTAGGAGTCTCCTCTACTTTGACAAGCCTCAGTCACTTCCCAAATGACATGAAAGGTATGTGATCTCTCCTCTCATAAGCTCAAAAAGGAAACCTAGTTTTCAACAACATTTACCCTCAAGAATCTTCAGCTTTTAACCTCCCCTACAACCATCCCAATGCATGAATTTATAGTGCAAATGGAGGAAGTTGCAGGTCCACCATTGAAGGGATAAGTTCCTCCTTCAATGGGATAAGCACCTCATATCATGGAGTTAGCTCCCTTAGTTATGGAATGGATGAACCAAGGTGGAGAGGACTTGCCAGCATAATATTCCTTCTAGAAGTGTCTAGAAGTGACCCAAGATGAGTTTTTAATAATGAACTCATGCCTTTTTAACTTTTACAGGGGTTCGCACCCACTACTCAATATACAGAGCAGTCAGGTTCGCAGGAAACATGACCATTAGGTGCGGCACCGCAGGCAATGCTAGGATAAAGTGCGAAACCAGGATTTGAGATATTTAGAAGGTATTTCTCCCATTTTCAAGGCTTGACATGAAGAGCTGAGGTTTAATACTTGTGAAGGAGGTATGTATGAGTGTTGATGGACTCACACAAACTATAGAAAGTCATGGTGACAATTTTTTGTATAACAGTATCAGAGCGGTCTTTATGTGGATGTGAATTGCAAGCGTGAACAATGGAACGTGCAGCAATAGAGGATGAAAAAGCAATGTATGAGACCATGCTCAACATTTACAAAAGAGTGGAAATAATGTATGAAACTCTACAAAAAGAGACAGAGGAAAAGGAGCGATTGCAGCTTCAGTTACAAGCACGGAAGAGGCCCTGGAAGAACTGAAGCAAAACAAGCATAATTTTCAAACAAAGAACACCGAATTGAAGATGCTTCTACATCAAGAGAAAGAGGAGAGACATAGCTTTCTATGATAGATGCAAGCAAAGGACGAGGCCTTGAAAGAGCTGCAACATGACCATGTGAGGTAAAAAGTAGTTTTTTGAATTCATGTATGTGTCCTGATGATGATTTCACTATTTTTGAAAATCATACCATAGGAATTGGCTCCAAACTGTTGAAGAAAATGGGGTATGAAGGAAAAGTCTTGGGCGTTAATGGCCAAGGCATTGTCAACCCCATCAAAGTAGAAGAATTACTCTATCATGCAGGACTTGGGTATGTCATAAGGGAAGTTGAGAAATGTGCTGAGACAGCTAGCGAATCACAAACAACAGATGATGAGAAGCCATCATCAATTCAATCCAAATCAACAGAGGAGGTAAAAGATGTTGATTTCCCTTCATTTTCATCTTCACATAGTATGATTTCTATTAGAGATTTGGAGATCCCAATTACAGGGACAAACATGAAGCTCCTTACCAAGACAAGGCACAAGGAGGAAAAATAACTTGGTGTTAATAACCAAGGCATAACTCAACCATTGGAGGTTGTGCAGAGACCTCAACTTGCACGCTTGAGATACACCAAGGGAGAATGCTCGAAGGTGTCATATGCTTTCGAGACATCTTCGAAATCGTCGAGGAAAGAGAATGATGGGAACACATCCCCATCATCCCATGGCAGTGCCCATTGCAAGGAAAGAGTTGAGGCAAGCTCTCATCACCATACTTACACCAGAGATGGCAAGGAAAGGTATAACCACTATCGAAATTCGAATGTTCATTTCGATTATAATCATGTTTGTAATGATGAACACAAAACATGGCATCGAAAAACATGTATCTTTTGTGGATTACATAACCATACATTTTCTAAGTGTTGGAAAGGAATGGCAGCACACAAAAGGATGAGGCATGAAAGACCCTCTCAACAGCAGGAAAAGAAACATGTTAAAAATATCTGGAGGAAGAAGATGTATTGCAGTCATTGCGATAGAAGTGGCCATCAAAGACCCACTTTTTGGAGTTTCCATCCAGAGAAGCACCTTAAAGACAAAGTGTCGATGCATAAGTGAAAAATGGTTTCTAGATATGTTAGCTTGTCATGGTTATGCTTTTGTAAATCATTTGTTGCATTTTAAAATGTAAAAGTGATGATGTGTTTTCCATCACTTGTTCAACAACAATGATGTCTGGTTTTATTTTGAGTTGCGTGATAAACTGTGAAAGTGATGTCGTGTTTCCATCAATCGTAAAACAAAATAGAGTTTGTTCTTATCTTTATAAATCATGTGTTGCAATGATGAAGTGTTTTCCATCACTTGTTGAAGCAACAACGATATTTTGGCCTTGTTTTCATAGCTAGGGTATTGTTTCCATTTTGATGTAAACTTGACTGTCGAGTATGCGTTATAAAATTGTGGCAAGTATGGGATGCTTGGGTCATTAGTTGGTCATGAAAGTCAACCATGTAATTTGCAAAACAATGTACGATAGGTTGTAGAGGTTGCAAGTGTCAGCTCATTGCTTAAGGCTTCGAAGAACAAAGGTGAAGGAGATGGAAGCGAGACCTTTCAGGATGCTTGTGATGTAGACAAGGTACAAAGAAGTTGCAGATTATTTTTCATGCTTTTGGAGGACCAAAAGCTATTCAGTGGGAAGGATTGATCTAGGTGGCTCCAGAGACACACTCATGACAAAGAGGACTCAGGAAAGATCAAAAATCAAAGTGGTTGGATTATGCTCAAACCAAGACCAGAGCATAGATCTCTTCGTCATGATCACGACGGTGTGAACGTTTCGTCAATCCAAGTCCAGATGAAGGAGATAGAGGTAGTCAAAGCTGGTTTGACTTTTGATGACTGGGCAAGATTAATGAAGGCATAATTTGAACTTTTCCGATGGATAGAATCATGCAAACTCCGGCCGGATTCCAGGAAAAATCATGGCCTCGTTAAAAAGAATCCTTTAGTCCAAAACCGAATTTTCCAAAAATGCATAGTTGTTTTTATATAACAAAAAGAAATATAAAAAAAGGGTGGCGGGTCACCAACCCCACCACCCCTTATCCACACCACATGAAAATTGGTGGAGGGGTGGGCCACAACCCCTAGCCCCTCCCACGGAATTATGTAACAAAACCGGGGTGGGCGGCCATGACCCCACCACCCCACACCACAAAACTCCCAACAACCCAGTACGTCGAATGTAATGGGTGGTGGGTCAGCCCTTGGGGCACGAACCCAACCACAAGTCAATAACCACTTAATGTGAGAAGGTGGGTATGGTGGGCGAGCCCGACCCAACCATTATTAAAAAAAAAAAAATAGAAGTTTTGTTATGTAAAAAAGGAGGAGATGGGGTTTGACCGCCCAACCTCCTCCATAATAAACGAAGCCTAAACCAACTCCGCCAAACTGATTTCCTTGGGTAGTTTACCCTCAATTTTTTTAAAAACCATAATTTATTTAGTGCGCCAGTAAGGGGAGTAACCAAGAGCGGGCACTGATTTTGAGGCAGAGGAGGCAATGCATGCAGTTCGAGGCAACATTTTGCAGGAGGGCCGAATTTTCACTTTGTCAGATTTTGACAAATTTTATATGGTTTCAACAATTCTCGATGCCATGAACACAATGGAGCTTTCCATTTCTCCATCAAAGTTCTGCATTTTGTCGGCCATTTTACAGTATGGAGGTGGAACCATGATTGTTGTAGAAACAAGTAGCGAAACCATGATCCTTGAAATTTTCCTGAGGAGGTAATTTTTCTCCATGTCGGAATATAGTCAAGTTTATATTTGATTTTCATGGTTTTCCATAGGGATCGTAATTGTGAGGTCAGATTCACCTTTTGTGTTGCATATTTCTGGTCCACCCATGGAGCATAATCTTTGAGGAATTTAGGGAGAATCTAAAAGATTCCTTGAGCCCCAGATTCTCAATTTCTCATAATTCAAAAATTGGACAGTGGATTTTGTACTATTTGATGCCACAAATCTGATGGTGCATTCATATTTCTCATTTTCTCATTTCATTTTCCAGCCATTTTTTTGAGTGGAGTGCAGTTGTCAACATTTATGTGCAAGAAGCCATTTCCATGTGATTGATGCCATGAGATTGACGGCATGAACAACTTCAGCAGTTTGACATCCGCTTCTTCAAATGTCCCCTGGTTGTGAGGTATATGTAGTGTGTTCATGAACTTATTTTTCCATGCATTGTGCTTCACAAATCCCTGTTTGATGTTTGATGTGGGATCTTGTCTCTTACTTTTTTTCATGATTCCTACTTGATGTGACATAGAATCGTTTATGTGATGTACTTTTTGTCATGATTCATCATGTTATGTTTTGAGTTCCCTTTGTTGTATGTTGATGGGATACTCATATTTTCGTCATGTATGTTTGCATTGAGATCCCTTTCAATCCATTTTGGCGGGATGCTCATCATGCATGAGTTTATGTCATACTAATAGGAGTCCTTTTGACTGAGAGTTATTGTAGCAAAACATCTCTTGGAGCCACTCCTGTGTGAGGGAATTTTCCTTGTATGATAGTAACATCACGTCTTACGTACATCATCACTATTAACAACACTTAATGCAGTGGCCTACACCATCTTGACATCAGGGCCCAGAGACGTAGTCCCTGCTGGACAAACTCCATTCTCAATGCCTTATGTTTTCATGTGTTGATGATTGTCATGTTTCTCTTCTTTAAAACATGCAAATGTATTCATTAATGTTCTTTTAAAAATTCAATTTAACACATCACGAAAGTAAAAGGTCTTGGAAGGGTCCTTTATCACACCTGGACCTGGATCAAGTAGGGTTCCAGTCAATTCCTTGTTTAACTAATTACATTTGTATCATTATTCTGCTATTATATTTCATTTTTGGAAGTGTCATGGATTTCTGGGAAGTGACCTGAGCCTTGGGCCTGAAAAGATGGCACAAAATTCGGAGCTGTGAGCACATAACTTCTTGGGAAAGTCCCAATCGTAGGCACACCCGTGTTGTGGGAGCTACTGGAGGGACCCAGTTGCACTCATGCCCATGTCATGGGAGCAATACATGTGCACAACATAACAACAATAACAATAGGGGGCTACACTAACGGAAACTATAATAACAATAGGGGTGATATATGGGGGATACATGGACACAATAATAACAATAGGCGGCTACACTAACAGTAACAATAATGGGTATACACTAGTATTATAGAGACCTAACATTTTCTCTTACACATCTACAATTATATTCTTCAAACTTCAATTTGAAATTGAGAGCTTCAAGGATTTTTAAAAAGCCATCAAATGTAAGGGCCTATATGAGAGTCAACAATGAAGATTCATCATCCACCCTTGCAAGTCCGATGCTAGAAAAGTACTACAAAAACTATTTTCAGAAATATTTCATATTACAAAAAATTCCCCTAATAAATATTTGAGATTCAAAGACAAAGTTGTACAATTGCAGAAAAATTCCTTGCTCAAGAACACGAGGTTTGAATGTGCATCCATAAATAATACAAAGGAAGATCAGAAAGCTACTTTAAAGTTTCAAGTAGAAGATGATGGGGAAAGTTATGTATACTATGCACTAGTTCAAAGATTGCAGGAACTGATAACTATGCCTTAATGAGGATGTTCCCATTAGGACATAATGTTGCTTGTAAAACCAATTTCAAATTGTATCTATTGCTTTGAGCTTCATACATCCATCACCATGATGAAAACAATGGGATCAACTTTTCCATATTTCATTTAAATTAATTATTTAATGTGTTGAGTGCTCATAGTGGAAGCTACAAAGCTTCCTTAATAAATTATTTGATCTTCTTCAAATTGATTGTTGCAGGTTTGTGGTAGTTAAAAATGATGGTGGTTAAAATCCCACAATAAAATGCTCCTTGAGAAATCAATTTCTCTAACTCTCTACCTTGTTCTTTGATACAAAACGTTGGGTTGTGTTATATTATTTCCACGACTAGCGGGGGGGTCACAGCGGGGCAGCAGCCCCACCCTGTCAGGGGGTATGCAGGGGTCTCCCTTGTATGAGGTCCAGGGGGCAGTGCCCTAGGATTTTTTTATTTTTTTTTCGGACCCTATATTACTTATGGTTTTGTGCATGGATTTCACACATGGTTTTGGGTGCGATGGTTTTCGATCCATCGTATTATGTAGATCTAGTCAATGGAACTACGATTATGTTCTAATAGAGGGTTAATGGATTAGGGTTTATGGATGCTTTGGCATGTATATGTATGTATTGTAACATTGAAAGGAACATAATGAAAAATCAATTTGGTAGTCCTAGTTTTGAGATCCAGGGGAAAATATCTGTGTATATTTGTTTTAAGTGTTATGTTCTCACCTTTGTTTATTTCTGTTTTTTAGAATTTGTATGTAGGTAATTTCTATACGGGGTTAAAACCTACATTTGGTATCGGAGTTGTTTTGGCTTCAAGGGGATTCCTTTGCTGCTCAGGCCTATGGTAGACCCTGTTTAGTGGGAGATCTACGGGATTAATTTTGGTGGTGAAAGAAGATGGCGAGTAGTGGAAAGATAGAGATCAATAAATTTAATGGTCAAAGTTTTGAGTTGTAGAAACTCAAGATGGAGGATCTGCTGGTGGAAAAATATTAGCAGATCGAGGTAGATCCGTGTACTAAACCAACAGGAGCGTCCGATGAAGAATGGAAGAATTTAGGTCGGAAGGCTAAGAGCACAATATGATTGTATGTCTTAGATTCAATATTGCTGAATGTATAAGGGGAAGCTACGACAAAGGCTTTGTGGGACATGTTAGGGAATTTGTATCAATCTATAAGTCTCTAGTGAATAAACTGTTCCTACAGAAAAAGCTGTATAACCTGAGGATGAAATATGGAGACTCAGTGACAGAGCATCTGAACGCATTTAATACTGTGGTAATCTATTTATTGTCTGTTGATATTAAAATTCCAAATGAAGATAATTGCATTAGTTTGTTGTGTTCTCTACCAGATTCGTGGGATATATTGGTTATTGCAATAGGTAGCAATGCAACTACCTTGCAGTTTGATGAAATAGTCTCATCCTTGCTGACAGAGGTGACGAGACGAAAAAATATATAGAGCCATAATGGTGATGCCTTGTCTTTACAAGCATGGTCCCAGAATAGAAACAAAAATAAGTCATCGAGTGGGAGATCTAAATCTAGAGGGAAACCTAAATATCCAGGAAAATTTGTGAAGGTGTGCTAGAAATGTGGAAAGGAAGGGCACTGCAAAAGGGGCTATATATCTAAAGCTCCTGACAAAGAAAAGGAATCTGATGATGCTCCTTCTGCAGAGGAGAAAACCACCTCAGATGAAGGTGGGGATGTGTACTTGGCTTCTTATTCAAATACACATGTAGATCATGAGGCATGGTTGATTGACTCGGGTGCATTCTTTCACTTCACTCCCCATAGAGAGTGGTTTTTCAAGTATGAGAAATATGATGGTGGTTATGTCTTCTTGGGGAATGACATGAAGGTTAGAATCGTTGGTCACGGAAAAGTTAAGTTGAAGTTGTAAGGTGGAAGTATTAGAACACTTACGGGTGTTCTGCATATTCTTGCATTAGCTAGAAATCTGATTTCTATAAGCAAGCTAAATGATGCAGGTGTAAAAATAGTGTTGGAGAAAGATATCTGCAAGATGGTTCGAGGAGCACTGGTATTGATGTGAGGAGTTTGGACTAGAACTCTGTACAGTCTACAAGGTAGCACTGTTATTGATGGATGCAACAGTTATGTGGTTCCTGAAAGTGGAGCAGAAAATATAGTGGTCTCTAGAGAAAAGACCATGCTATGGCATCAAAGGCTTGGACATATTGGAGAGAAGGGCCTTTGAATACTTCAAGGTAAAGGTATGGTAGAAGGTATGACTAATAGCACTTTGGATTTTAATTTCTATGAAAATTGTGTATATGGGAAACATAATCTGGTGAGCTTCCCCTTTGGTGGTAAGAGGGTGAAACAAATATTAGAGCTTGTGGATAGTGATGTGTTTGGACCTGTGAAGGTTCCATCACTAGGTAAGTTTGTGTACTATGTATCATTTATATATGACTTCTCAAGGAATACATGGATATATTTCGTCAAGAAGAAATCTAAATTCTTTGACAGGTTTTAAATAATTTAAAGCTCTGGTGGAAAACTAGATAGAGAAGAAGATAAAGGTGTTGAGGACAAATAACGGTGGAGAGTTTTGCAAGAAGGAATTTGAAAAATTATGTAAAAAGTGTGATATAGCACGACAGAAGACTACTGCATACACACCTCAACAAAATGGAGTTGTAGAAAGAATCAAGAAGACGTTAATGGAAAGGGCAAGAAGCATGCTTAGTGGTGTCAGGTTAGGACATGAATTCTGGGAGAGGTGTTGGAGACTGCATGTTACCTGGTCAAAAGATCACCTTCATTAGAATTGGAGGATAAGAATCCAAAAGAGGTATGGAATGGTAAGAAACCCTCGCTTTCACATTTGAGGGTATTTGGGTGTGATGCATATGTACATGTTCCAAAGGAGAAAAGAACAAAGCTGGATAGTGAATCTGAAAAGTGCATCTTTATTGGGTATAAGGATGGTTTAGAAGGCTATAAACTTTAGAACCCAGTAACAAGGAAGGTTGTGTACAACCGAGATGTGGTGTTTAGAGAGGTGAAAGATGTTATTAAACATGAAGTCCCATCAAAGCAACCTGAGAAGATATAGTTTGAGCTAAAGGAGGAAGAATTAGACTCTATAGCAGAAGAGGAATCAAAAGATGAAGAGCCATGAACTCTAGTTGCGAGAAGATCAATTCGAGAAAGAAGGTAGCCAGAAAGATATAGTCCATATACTTTTTATTCAAATTTTTCTTTATCTATTACTGATGATGTACCTAGAACTATGAAGGAAGCAGTAGATTTAGAGGATGGAAAACTCTGGAAAGAGGCCATGGTTGATGAAATGGAATCTTTGCATAAAAATGAGGCTTGGGATCTAGTGGAGTTGCTGGATGGAAGGAAACCCATTAGTAGCAAATGGGTGTTCAAGAAGAAGATGAATGAAGAATGAAAGGTGGAGAAATACAAAGCTCGCTTGGTAGAAAAATGTTATTCCCAGGTGTCGGGAATTGGTTTTGGTGATATTTTTTCTCCTGTTGCCAAGGTAGCATCTATTAGATTACTTTTATTTGTTGTTGTTGCTTTTGATTTTGAGGTAGAACAGATGGATATGAAGACAACATTTCTTCATGAGGATATGGAAGAAGAGATCTACATGAAGCAAACTGAAGGCTTTGTGGTGAAGGGTAAGAAAGAATTGGTATGCAAGTTAAAAAAGTCTCTGTATGGGTTAAAACCTACATTTGGTATCAGAGCTAAAAAGAACTAGGTAGAGAGTTAGAGAAGTTGATTTCTCAAGGATCAGTTTATTGTGCGATTTTAGCCACCATCATTTTTAACTACCACAAACCTGCAACAATAAATTTGAAGAAGACCCTTGAAAGTCATATGCTAGCAAAATGCAACTGAAGTAACATAATCATCACACCTTTTCGAAGGGCGTTTGATTCTTGTAGACCTCCTTAAGGATGTTTATGGTGCTTCCACAATTGGCTGACTAACATCTGTAGGAACTTCTTCATGATCAGCATCTGAGACCTATTCATGATCTACATCTGAACTTTGTTCATGATCTGATTCTGAAACCTGTTCATGACTTGCATCTGAACTATGTTCATCTAGACTATCATTAGAAGTGGTTTCAAACAGAATGTGCTGAAAGTCACATACATCATCATGTTTCAATTTCTTATCTACATCTAACTGTACAAGAGAGGATTCATTAAACTTTACATCTCCGTTGATGATGATTTTGCAGGTAGTAGGATCCCACAATCTATATCCCTTTGTTCCATCACCATACCCAACAAAGATATACCTTTTTGACTTTGGATCTAATTTAGTTCGCTGATGTTTAGGCACTAGAGCATATGCATCACAACCAAACACTCTAAGTTTAGAATAATCAAAAGGGTGACCTTTCCATACCTCTTGAGGAATCTTGCATCTAATTGTCGTTGATGGTGATCGATTTATCACATAACAAGTTGTAGCCACCGCTTCTGTCCATAATTCCTTCTGCAAACCGGCGTTACTCAGCATACTCCTTGCTCTCTCCAAAAGAGTCCTATTCATGCGTTCAACAACTCCATTTTGCTGAGGAGTATAAACAGTGGTCTAATGTCTCTCGATCCCTGCATCCTTGCAATAACTCTCAAACTCCTTGGAAGTAAACTCACCACCATTGTCATTTCTTAAACATTTTATAGTTCTACCAGTGTTGTTTTCTACCAATGCTCTAAACTGTTTGAAAACTGTAAAAACATCAGACTTCCTTTTCAACATGTAGACCCACACTTTCTAGAAAAACCATCAATAAATGATACAAATATGACGACCACCATATGAGGTTGTAGGGGTTGGACCCCAAACATCTGAATGGATATAATCAAGTATTCCTTTACTAGTATGTTTGCCTGTTTTAAACTTTTGCTTACTTTGTTTTCCAAACAGACAATGTTTATAGAAATCTAACTTTCCAGACTTTAGATTAGGAAGTAACTTACGATCTGCCAAAATTTTTAACCCTCTTTCGCTCATATGGCCCAACCTTTGATGCCATAAGCGAATAGAAATACTGTCATGTTCAAACACTGTAGACACATGATCTGACCCTGTTCTTCCTTCTAATTGAAATAGATTTCCTACCTTCTTAGCTCTCATTAATAGTAAAATACCTTTGTAAATTTTCATTACTCTACCTTGAATTACAGTTTTATATCCATTTGTGTCAAGTGCTCCTAGTGAAATTAGATTTTTCCTTAATTCGGGTACATGTCTTACATCAGTTAATATTTTGGTTGTCCCATCAAACATTTGCAGTTGTATACTCCCAATTCCCACAATATTACATGTGAGATCATTACCCATGTACACGACTCCATCATTAATTGATTTATACGTCTTAAACCATTCTCCATGAATACACATGTGGTTTGATGCACCAGAATCTAATAGCCAATGTTGATCATGATTTGACAAATTAACTAATAATACTTCATCACTCATACCTAAACCAGATGTCGAACCTGTATCTGTCGTGTTTGCTTCCTTCTTCTCTGTCGAAGAATCTTCTTTAGAAGTTTGCTGTCGCTTCCAGCAGTCCTTCTTCAAATGCCCTGATTTGCCACAAAACCAACACTTTACCTTACTCTTCTTCCCTTTCGACTTTGAACGTGAGTCGCTCTGCCTATTGAAGCGTCTTTCTTTAGAACGACCTCTAACCATCATTGCTTCTGATGTAGAGGTTTCTAAATTTGACCTTCTCCTTGTTTCTTCAGATAATAAAGATGCAAATACATCATCAAACTCAAGGGTTTATGATGAACTAAGACTTATAGAAGTAACAATATGATCCCATGACTCGAGCAACGAGCACAATAAAGTAATAATTTTATCTTCTGATGGAAATTTTACTTCTATACTTTCTAATTGCACCAGGAGAGTATTAAAAGCATTCAAATGATCAGTAATCGATGTACCTTCCTCATTTGCAAACTGTACAGCTGTCGCTTCAGGAGAATCCTATTGGTTAAAGATTTCGTCATGTACAGCTTCTCAAGCTTCGTCCACAAACCAACAGTTGTTTTCTCCGACACGATATTAAACAAAACATCATCCGCCAAACACAGCTTAATAGCACTCACTGCTCTTTCATCCATCTCGTCCCACTCATCATCTGTTATGTTGTAACGCTGTTTGGTTTTGCCCATCAACGCCTTCGCCACGACTTGTTGCACAAGAAGATCGCACATCTTCACCTTCCAGATCTCGAAGTTGTTTTTGCCATTAAACTTCTCGATCTCAAAATGAGCACTCTGAGTTTTTTCCATATTGTATCAACCAAAAAACAATATCCAATTCCAACTTGTTAGTCAATCAAATTAATATCTAATAAAAATGCCTTCGCCTCCTACTGTATTGCCTTGACTTTATCAAAAAAATCGCTCTGTTGTACAAACTGCAAATTATAAATAAAAAACCAAATAAAAATTGCAGTTTTACCAACACAGTCCTCAGTTTGCGCACTGAAAGGGACTTGGTGCTATCTGAACAACAGAAAAATCGCGCCAGAAGCAAAATCGCTCTAAGTACCTAAATTGGCGCGACTATTCCCGTCGGATCTGTGCCAATCGGGATATTGGCGCCCTCGCGCGACTAATAAGGTTGGGTCCGCACCAATTGGCGCTCTTATTCCATGATTACCTACGCCAATCCGTTCACTGGAATATATTGGCGCGATTGTTTCGCCCAAAACCGCACCAATCGCCAAATCTCGGAAAAATCCACCTGCAGCTCTGTCACACGCACGCACCTGCTCTTGAACACGCTCCGATACCAATTGTTAGAGAAAAATAGTGCGCAATGGAAAATATAAGACAGATACAGTATAAAAAGAATACACAAATGACATAGTGATTTAACGTGGTTCACCCAACCAATCTGGGCTACGTCCACCAAACAGAGGCATCAACAATCTTATTATTAAAATAGGAGATTACAATAATTTATTTTCTCATGCTCTCTACCTCATCCCAATATCTGTATGGGCATATATTTTATAGCTAAGAGAATCCAACTGACTCATAAATCCTCTCACAACAAATATAGGATGCATTAACTCTTTCCCAACAAAATAGAGCTAATATAGCAACAAATCCTATTGTTGTCACATACACGAGATTTTTCCCAATTTGTTAAAACCAAAAATCTCAACAGAAACTAGATCTAGGGTCTTCATTTCTACTTCCCAAACTAGTACGATTCTACCCATGTGAATGAATATGTCTAAGTCGAACATGGGAGAAACCACTTGATTACGAGTCAATGATGTAAACTATTAACAAGTGTGAGAGGAACCACTAGTAATGTCAATGGCCCTCAAAGTACTCAATACAATCCATGAAATGTGAATGAATGAGTCGATATCAAACATGTCACAGAATCCGTTGATCAAAGGTCGATGATGCAACCTGTCGTCAAAGGCGAGAAACCTGCCATTGAGGCATGTAGATTCCAAGGTACTGATGATTTCTAAATCATCTTTCCAGATAATGAGTTGGAGTCGATAGAAAGTGATCCGTCATAGGCAAGCCCATAACACGAAATCATAGGTAAAGTTTGAAGAAATATGTTTAGCAAGAACTAACTCAGGGGTGGTCAATGATGGATGACAAATATTTTGCAGGTGAATGGTTTTATTTGCACAGACCTCTTGAACACGTAACGACACAACAGATGGCTTGGTGACAGTTGACCCAAAGTTAATACCCGGAAACCGGCTGAAGACTTTCAAAGTGGTTTGTTTAACTGTTAGGTAAAGTATTTCCCAACCCAGGTGGATAAAAGTGTCGTGTTCAAGAGTAATGAAAAGTTTTTTCAAACACAGAGTACAACAAATAGGTTCATTTTTCTCTTTTTCCCCCACCATTTCTGGCAAGTACCTCCTTATTTTTGAGAAGCTTGAGGAGGATAACATTTGCTTGGTTATAAGCTCATCCTTCGGATGAGTCCAACTTAGTTTAGATTCGAACCCTAAGAAGGAGTGGTCTGTTCTTGTTTGTAATTGAACAGGTCCTTTACTGTGAAATTTTAACGAGTCCAGTATAGGAGAAACTTGGCGTTTTTCAATTTTAGAGAGTCTGAAAAACTTAAGAAGACTCCAGATTGAACTTTTTTGTAAATTTATGTCTCCCAAGCCCGAAAAAGTATAAAATAATACCTAGGAGAACCGCTTGATCTTGCGACCAAGGAGTATTTTTCATGATTAGTGCCTTCAATATGAAAAAGTAAAAAAGCAATCGAAAACACGTCGTTTTATTACCAATATCGAACTTGAAACGATAAAAGTCCGACAACCTTTTCATGTTTATACAGTCGGAAAAGAGCTGTAAAGGACCGTCTTTTTAATTCCGTTTTAACGAGTCTAAAAAGAAACACTCGACAATCTTTTCATTTTTTTACGAGTCAGAAAAGAGCTTAAAGAGGGCCCTTATGTGTTTTTGTTGAAAATGATCAATTTCACCTGAATCCCCAATATTCTGCAGAAAAACTGCAAACATTACTCATATCTGTTTAAAAATAATAAAAAAGCACCAAAATGACCTTTTCAAAGTAAAAAATAAATAAATTTTAATTTATTTATTCAAAAAATCTTATAAAAAGGGCTTTTACAAGTTCATTTTTAGCGTTTACCTCTGGAGTAAAAAGTAAGAGCTTTTGGTAAAAAAATTCCCGTGGAGATTGCGCAAAATCCGACTGCTGTAATCGAGAATTGTCTTCTCCAGGTAATCCACAATGTCCCTGACTTGAATTTCATCCGTTTGAAATTTCATTATAGGGTTTAGATTTCGATTTTTGGAGGATATTAGGGAAAAAAATCACCCGCGGTGGTTGCACAGGGGCGCCATGTGGCCCCTGCGCACCCTGACTTTTTTGTGCACATAGAAAATTCGAGGTACCACACCTCGCCTTAAGGAGAATTGCGCACCTACACACTCTCTCTAAAGGGATGGGTGCGAACCCTGCAGAATGCAGATTTTGAACCCTAGTTTTTCCATTTTTAACCCATAGAATTTTGGAATGAAAATTCTAATCCACCTATTTTGCAATGTAGGTACACGATATGCTTGTTTGGCAGGAAAGAGAGCATGAGGACGTGGATCAGGCTGCATTACGCCATCTACCTTCATTACAGGCATTGAGAGTGTTATCACTTAAAACCGCAGTCCACCTATGTCCAAAGATTCATATAATTTTTTTTTGTTTTGTTTAAGTCCATAGGTTTCTATGTGTGTCACTTTGAAATCAGGATTTCAAAAGGTATTGATGTGAGTCCTTGTGAAAAACCGTTAGATACCCTCCATCATTATTGTTTAAGGCATGTCTTGTCTTGTTTGCGTCATTTG
>APFE030738859.1:0-19029 GCA_000404065.3 Pinus taeda | reverse complement strand
TTCATGATACCTCTGTTTGAAAACACAAGAATATAGTCAAGCTAGGATGTAGTGCAGAGCAGGTTGATATTAATACTTTGTGGAGGAAATTAATTTGGTCAGTGAATTAGTGAGTGGGTCCATTGAATGATAAGAGAAGACTGAAAAACGGTAAAAACTTTTCGCAAATTTTGGTGATCCTCCTCTTTTTCTTCTCTTTTGATTTTATTGACTGAACGAGATTCATATCGATTCAATGCTCATGTCCCAAGCTATACAATCATTCAGTAAACCGAGGGGAGATGATTTGTGAATGGCGACCCCATTGTTATGTGACAACTATGAAGTAATTGATTGATTATTCCTGACGTGTTATGTCCAACCCTATAAAATAAGGAGAGCTCATAGTTTGCAACACATGTATCATTAGCTTCCTGCGTTGACCCAGAGGATTGATGATGATTTAGTTTTTGATATCGGCCATTTCTTTGCACTACGTGGGACTTGATGGGTGAATGAATACTTTGGTTTTTGTTGTATACGCAACAAAGAATCAAACATCTCTGACTTCTGCACACGTGGGGCTATGGAAGTGGTAGACTTTTAGTGATATAAATAAAATATTGATATTTCAAGACCGAGATAGCAGAAATCAAAGAATATGCTTGTGACCTATATGATTGTGGTGTCACAGTGTAGTGATGGGACTGACCACTGCTCACTACAATCAGTGTGCCTCTGGACATTTTTACTCAAAGGTTATGTCACCGAACTCAATCCCAACATCATCCTCTCCTTAGGTCTTTTAGTTAGAATAAATTACTCTATATGCATGAAATGAAGTGATAAGTCTAATATTAATATTAGAAGTTATGTGTGAGTTGGAAGTGATCAGTTGAGTTAAGTGAAGTTTAATATTAAAAGCTAAGTGTGAGTTTGTATGTAGTAAAACTAGAATCTGCATGATTTTATATTCAGTAAATGTGGTCCTTAGATACCTATGGTTGGGTCACCATAACGTGCGAAAGCCAAGAGCTAAGAAAAAATGACCCAAAAAAATTCAATATATGTAATGTGAGAAATATTTGTGATTAAAATTTTTGTGCCACTTTTTGTTTCCTCATCTACTTTCTATCACGTACTTGAAAACAATGTGGAAATAGTTTTCTTACTGAAAAAAATTAAATTTTATTCATGAAAAAGTACAATCTCATTACAGTTTGAGTAGGCCTAATGGAAATACCTAAGGTTTTGGGGTAATACCTAACACACATAAAGATTTCCAATATCCAACCATGAGAACTGTAAGCAGTAATACAAAATCTTCAACTCACTGCTCTACATATTTTTAATGCAATTTGATTCGAAATAATGTGATATACTGGACCAACCTCATGTAAAGGGTCAATTTCAATTACAGTATTCGATATGGTTATGATGAATTGTTCTCTTACCATGCTTGAATTTTTGCTGCTAAACATTCTTATGTTAAGAATTGGGACTTGTACTAATGACCCTTCCTTGCAAAATTTGTTATGAATTATTTAGCCAAGACTTGTATTTCATGAGACGGGTGTGTGCACTGCCATGTAATGGTAGGAGAGGAATGTGAAGAGTAAACAAACAATTCACATATTTATCAATATTAATAAGTTATTTTTATATAAGTTGTCAAAAATTAAGCCTTGAAAAGTGATGCTTACAAATATGAACAACAGGGTAGATAAATAATAACCATGGGAAAGCATGATCATCAGATTAATACAATGTTTAATATGGATATCAAGTAATGCCTATAGGAGGAAGATATGATTACCTGAGTGGCACACTTACATATGTTGCCTTCATGAGTTAAAGAATCACAATTCTTATAAAACTAGACTATTATAAAACTAGAAAGGAAATTTACCATGCATATTAGAGAATATGTGGTAATTGATTCTGGTCAAAGTTTAAACTATGGTCCTCATGTTATAAAAAAAATCATGAATGGTATAATTTTTTTTAACAAGATCGGGTACTTATATATTAAAAAACATTAAAAGAGGGACAAAGTCCCGTTACATATGCCTAAGGTAACACAGTGGAATTGATGAAAAATGGGCATGCAGTCCCAATTTCCAATTCACTGCTCTTGTTTTTTAAGTTTTGAAAGACATAACAGCTATATTGCTGAAGGAACTGACCTAAAAGAAAACAATATTTACAATGCATGGACAGTTAGCACCAAAATTGGTTAACTGAGTCATTTGGGGGTTGATCTTTCTTGTCACTATGCTTGGTGGATGCTTCACCATGCACACTTTGGTTCAGCGTCCTTATATAGATCACTGCTTCTTATAAGTGGTGGAACTTCTCTCTAAGTCATTCTATTTCGGTTTTCTATTTTTCAAATTTCTTTTTCTTTGACTTGTTCTTGGACTCGACTTTAGCTTTGAGTTCATTGAAGTATTTTATGAATCGTTCTATCATAAAGCAGTGTGCCTTGCAAAGAGCATAACTATTATTAGTCTCAATATGGTCCAAGGGATTATTAGACAGTGTTGAGGTGAGATTGATTGACTCCTTGTGCTTGATTCGAAGCTTGAACTACGGTCTCCTGGAGGGAGAATGGTGGGAAGCAGAGATTTTGTGGGTAGTTGTCAGGCGATTACAATTGTTCAGGACTCTATTGGAATCTCGGGAAGTCTTGTAACACTGAAGAGCACCGAAAACTAGTTGGGTTAGGAAACTGAAGGGGAAAATGAAGGTGGAGAGGGAGGAGAAACCGTAGGGATTTGACTGTCAAAAAAGGGGACAAGGACAGAAGGCATTGCAGTGAATGAGAAGGGGGCAGAGTGAGTAGTAGAATGGAGACAGGACAAAGAGGGAACCAACCAGAAAACGATGATCACCATGAAACTTGAAGCTATCTACTCCACAATTATGTGCCAAGAGTTAGTGAAAAAATGTTTAAGGTAGTTACAGACAAAGGCAATACCTCTCTCAGCTGGTAGAAGAGAATAAAAGATGCTCTACCTCCAACCAAAACCACTGCAACAATTTCTACTCACTACGAGCTGCTTGATAAGGAAGCATCAAGAACCCGTTCCTAAAATTTTGACAAACAGAGAGCGATCCTCGAACTTGTTATCACAGCCACTTGTTCTCAGGTGAATCCAACGAGCCCCAACCTACTTATAAGCTAGCTCAATTGTCATTTCTCATGATTCTGATCACCCTTCTCGGGATTGCACCTGTCATGGGAATCATTTCTTATTTTGCTTGCGCAGATTCTACTGATATTGAAATGACTAAAACCAAACTTTTGCATGTCCTTTGAGTGGGATTTTTCCAACTCCAACATCCAATACAGATCATTGCTTGATCTATAGATTCTCCTCGCTGATCAAAGGGGATGATCAAAGATTTTGTCAGTCCTGAGATGATATGTCCTCTAGTTCCTTTGACTGTGGGGAGTTGTATCCATTTGGCTAAAATGACTTGTGGTACAGTGTGACTCAAACCCATCCAAGGGGAATGGAAAATCAGGGGATTGATTTGTCATAGATATTATGGATGTTCTTAACCTACCCAACCGAATGATTCACTGCATTGTTGGTAAGGGAGTCGGCCTTGTGATTATTGATTCTCAGGACATGTTTATACTTGATGTTTCCCAACTGCTTATTGTTTTCCAAAATGCTTTGTTTAATTCTAGTAAGAGCCTGATTTTTAAAATCTCCTCCCGATTCCATAGCAATGATGATTATTGATGAATCGCTGATTATTACTAGGTCTTTGGCTTGGAGATTTTTGAGAATGCAAGTGCCAAGAAACAAACTGTATGCCTCCGCTTTATTATTTGTCATATTACCAAGCCCCCATTCTTAAGTAGAGATGAATTTTCCTTCCTGATCAAGGATAATTCCCCCAGCTCCTGCTTTACCAGGGTTGTTTATGGAGGCCCCATCGAAATGAAGAGTGAATGTCTTTTGGTTTTGGATTCACTTTTTAATTTCATTTTGGCTTCCCCCGAGCTTCCAACCTTTCTTTCTTCCCCTTGTCTTAGCTGGCACTTGTTTATTCACTGAACTTACAAAGGGGAATTTATTGTACCATTCCTTTTCTTCTTTCTGCCAATTATTTTGGTCAACTTTGTACACTAAGTTCGCACTGATCATTTCTGCAACTAACCCCCAAGTTTTAGCCAGAATGAGTGTTAGGTTTGGCTTTTGGTTTTTGAAGATAGAGCTATTTGTAGAGAGCCATATTTGCTAGCAGAGAGCAGATGGGAGGCATTTCCAAATTCGGATAATAAAAGATTTACTTTGTTTTTGTATATGGGTTAGCATTTCTCCCAATTCCTGTTTAAAGTTGTGAGTTGGTCAAAATTTTCCATGGGCAACTTCAGAGGGCTTATAATTTGCTACCGATAATGTTGAGCAATAGCACAGTCTAAAAATAGGTGTTGGCTACTTTCCTCCTCCTTTCGACATAAACATCACATAGATGGCCCTTGAATCCGTTTTTTCCTGAGATTTTCAGTAGTGAGAATTTTGCCCTTTAGAGGGGTCCAAGCAAAAAAAATTATTTTTGGAAGACACTCGTCGTTCCAAACTGCTATCCGAAGGTTCCAATTTTCAAGGTTGTTGTTAGGTTGGAGGAACTTAGACCCGAATTTCACTGTAAAATTTCCTCCGCTTGGGTCCCAAACAAAGCTGTATTGGGTTGTTTTATTTATTGGGGTGGCTCGAGTCAGTGTTGTCTTCAATTCAACCCACTAATTTTTCAAGTTATTTGGGAGAGTAAGGTCCTTCCATGCAGACTAGCTATTTTGATCCTAGACAGAAATGTCATGGAGAGAAGTTATACTTTTTGCATCCATACAATTTTTCAAAGATCTATACTGTTGACATTGAATTCGAGGCTCCAATCCCATCATTCTGTTAGTCCATAAATCCGTGCCTTTTCCATTTCCAGGGCTCTTTGAAATGTAATTTTTAATTTGAGGGATGACCTTTTTAATGAGTCTCCACGCTTGAGTGCATGGTCTTTTTGTGATAAGATCAGAGAGAATCTTTGAGTGTTGTCCATTGAGATATTTCTTTAGAAGAGCCTCAACCCACCAGCTGCCTTTTTCGATTAACATTCGCCAAACAAGCTTAAAGCTCATGCCTTTGTTTGTTAGACTTGGAATCCTAATGGGGATGCCTCCTTTTTCAAAGGGAAGGGTTACCTGTTCCCAGTGAACCAAATTGAATTTTTTTGTGTCTTGCTTCCCTCCATGCCAAAGGAATCCTCTCATGATTAGCTCCATTTGTTATGGATGCTGGCAGGAGCCAATATTACAACATACTGATAGATGGGAAGAGCTGATAGAAGAGCTTTTATGAGGATGGTTGTGCCTACTAAATTTAACCACATCAGCCCCCAACATTGAAGTTTCCCTCTCATCTTTTCTATCTGGTTGTTCCATGTCTTCGACTTGACCCCTTCCTTTGCCAGAGGTAAACCAAGGTAGAAAAAATGGCTCCAGTTCCTTTGGATTGGGATGTCCATAATTTGGGAGATCCTTTGCATTACTTTCGGCGAGACATTCCAAGTATAGATTCTGCACTTCTTATTGTTTAGCAAACCCCCTGAGATAGCCATAAAAGCTTCTAAAATCTTCTTGAATCTCCTAGCTATTATACTTGAGGCTCCACCAATTAGGAGTGTATCATTGACAAAGAGAGAATGATTAATTTCTTTTATCCCTCGCGCTATGCTGATGCCAGTTATCTCCCTCTTTTTCCTTTGATATTCAATATGTATACTTAAAGTTTCCACCATGATGATAAATAGGAAAGGGGAGAGAGGACAACCTTGTATCAAACCTCTGGTACTACAGAAGTAGCGGCTGGGCCTTCCATTAATCAGGGGGGCTGTCTAAGGATTTGAAATACATTCCATTATAATGTTGATGAACTTGTTAGAGATTCCAAACTTTTGAAGTACTACCACTAGAAACTGATGAATGACGTTGTCAAAAGCATTAGCCATATCTAGTTTGATTACCATGCCTTTTTCCTTTCTTTGTATACTACTATGGATGGCTTCTTGTACAAGAATTACTTTATCCATTATCTATCTTTTTGGGATGAACCCTCCTTTGTTCTATGAAATGAGACTGGGCAAGATCATTTTCAGCCTATTTTCCAGGATTTTTGTAACAATTTTATAGGAGGCATTACAAAGAGAGATGGGTCTGAAACAATCAAAAGAGAGGGGGTTTGGCTCCTTGGGGATGAGTGCCAAAAGAGAAGTTTTTGTGTTTTCTCCCATCTTGTTTTTCTTTTAAACGTTTTTAACCATCCTGACAAAATCTTTCTTTATTATGTCCCAATGTGTGTTGTAGAAAGCTATTGTGAAGCCATCTGGACCGGGAGCTTTGTCTGGATGCATGCTCCAAGTTGCTTCTCTAATTTCTTCCTTAGACACCTCCTTCTCCAGCTCACTGTTTTGCTGTCCACTGATTTTACTGTCAAGATGTTGAAGGAAATCAGTGTTGTCCAGAGATTGAACATCAACTAATAAGAGGGATTTAAAATGATTTTGAGCTGCTTATTTTATTTCCTCCCACTCGTTTATTTCTTTCCCTTCAGCAATAATTCTATCTATTTGGTTGCCAGCTCTTCTAAGCTTGAGGTTGTTATGAAAGAAGGATGTATTTTCTCGCTTTTAGCCAGAGGCACCTAGATTTTTGTCTTAGCTCCTCCTCCTCTTGTCTATTCTACCTGTGCAATTCCATAAAAAATTCTTTTTCATGGATTTGTTCTTCCTCTGTTATTTTTTGGTTTTCCTTTTCTTGGCTCTAGTTTTATAGCTTTCTATGTAGCTCAATTTTTTTGTTTTTCTCTGTTACTGCATTCTCTCTTTCCCACTTTTTAATTGCTGCTCTTAGATTTCTTAATTTGGATTCCCATACAAAATGAGGAGAACCAAAGACTTTGATTTCCCAACTGTCCTTTATGATCTTGCTAAAATCCTCCTTGCTGTCCCAACTTTTATTATATTTAAAGGGGATTGGCCCAAAGTTTTTGAGTCTGTCTAGAATCAGAACCACTGGCTTGTGGTCAGAGGCTATGGCATAAACAATCTTTCTTTTTATGGATGAGAATCCTGCAGCTATACTCTCATGAATTAAGATCCTATCCACTCTTTCTTTGACATTTTGACTTCCGACTCTTTTATTGCTCCAGGTAAATTTCCCATTACATGGAGGGATGTCAATGAGTTTATGGGCTTCTATAATTTCTTCCAGAGCAGCTCTTGATGGGTCATTGAGATATTTTCGTCCCATATTTTCTTCAATGTTCCTTATTAAATTCAAATCGCCTCCCAAGACTAGCTTACTTCTTTGGCACTCTTGCACCTCTGTTATGACGGAGTCCCAACATAATGCTTTGTCCCTGTAATGGTTTGGAGTGTAAATATTTAACACTGTAAATTCTTCATTTGTAATTTTATTTTTGTGATCTATTCTGACCCACCAATTATTTAATTTTTTACTAGTGAGCTCCAATTTCCTTTTAATCCATATTGTGCTTATGCGTCCTGAAGCACCAATTGAATCTGTCGCTATTCCTTCAAAACTTTTTTGTTTTTTCATTAATTTTTGAAAATCTTGGTTGGACATTTTGGTCTCTTGGATTGAAAAGATATCTGGCTGTTCTTGTCTAAAGATATCTCGGGCTACATTGGATTTAAGAGAGGAGCCCAAACCCCTGCTGTTCCAAGAGACCAAAATCATTACTTAGTTGATTTTTGATGGCTCGCACTCTTCTCCTTCTGCTTTTCCCTACTTCCTCTTTGTTTGGCCAAAAAAGAATCCATTGGTTGTTGGGTACTTGTGGCCATTTCTTTAGCTGTTGTTTCATATCTTATCTCTTTATTCAACTTCCTCCCTGCTTTGTTTGGTTGCTCTGAGGTGTTGTTTGATTCTTTGACTTTGTTTCTTGTGAGGATTCGGTTTATAGTGGGAGGAGGGGATGGGAAGTTCTGAATGGGAGAGTGTATGACTGCGAGAGATTTGTCTTGAGAAGGAGAATGAGGGGATGAAGGTTCTTCTTCTTCCAGGGATTCAAAAGGATTTGATGATGAAGGTATTGGCTGGGCCATGATGAGAGGAGGATTGGAGGTAGCAGCCGGGTTTTCTAGGGGTTGTTTGGGGTTTGAGCCTGATTGTTTAGAGTTTGTTTTCATTCTCTTGACTTGTTCCCATGAGCCTTCATTTACTTCTGCAATCTCATTCATTTCAGTTTCTTTTAATTTCCTACATCTATTAGCAAAATGACTGTATTCATGGCATACCTTACATTTGAACGGGATTTTCTCATAGTCTAGCTGCAGAATGTGAGTCCACTGGTCCACTTTGATCTTGATTGCTTCTAGGAGGCCCTTCCCCAAGTCTACTTCTACACAAATCCTCGCATAGGCATGCATATTGTCCTTTGGTTCGCATGTGTCGATGTATTTTCTAACAACATTTCCTATTGCTTTGACCGATTCGTCTCCCCAACAATGGAGAGGGAGGTGAGGCAAACAGACCCAGACCAGAACTGCATTAGGGACATCCATTTCTGGATCAAAATCTAGGGACACTTTGTTCAAGTGGAGGCCTTTTGAATCCATGAAGCAAGGGCCTCTTCTAAAAATAAGGTTCTAATCTTCTTTGGTTTCAAAGAGGAACGTATAGTATCCTCTACCACAAAATCTTATTACTATTTTCCCTTGGATATTAGTGCTTCAGTTGTGCTCCACCCATTTCTAAATAGCTCCGGGGGAGGTCCACAGTCTAGTAAATTGACTGACCAAACCTCTTTTAGCTAGAGAAATAGCTGCTTTCCTTGGAACACTAGGAGGTAAAGAAATTTCTAGGATATCAGCAAATTTTTTAACAAACTTTGTTGCTGTAGGCTTGATTCACAGGGCACCATTTTTAGAGATTAATGAAGCAAAAATTGTGGCTTGATCATCAGTATCGTGCAGGTGGGAGGATTTGCACCCTTCCATAAGGGGCGACGGACGAAGAATGAGGCCAACAACAAATCTGGCAATGAAGAGAAGGCAGAGCCTGGATTAGGGGATACCAGGGGTGCAACCAGGGGGCCCAACAGTAGGCGCTACCAGGTGATGGGCCTGTAGAAGGAAACGGGAACTGAGGCTGAGCAAGGGTGCACGGGAGCTCCAGTTCGAAAAAAATGAATGGTATAGTTGCTATGAAAGGAAATGGATAAATAAAAATCCCACCTAATACTTGGAAGGATATTATATAAAGAGGGAAATGTTAAACCTTAGTAAGGTAACTAATTCATAAGTAACTCCAAAGGGAAATTATATACCTCATCAGAGGTTGGGGGTTAAATAGGTGGGTTCCACCCTAAGTATTATACCTTGTAAAGGTTCCCATGGAATAGTGTTAGGATCGTGAGAACATGTTATAGTATAAGACTATGTAATTGTACAAAAAGTCTTTAAATCTAATCCTTTGATTAATGCATCTATATATAATTCATTTTGGAATGTGATTTGTTGGAAAAAAGTATGATGAAGGGGGAACCTAACTTTAACAGGTTATTATATATCGTGACATATGCATCTTTCATTGGATATGCATAGTTGGACCTATAAGTGTCCTTGGGTACAACAATATAAAAACCATAGTTATTAATAAGAAGCACAAATTGTATGTTATGGACCACTGGGTCAATTAAATTATATCCAACAATCTATTTAAAGGGACTGATATCATACCAATTGAAATTTATATGTTATACCAAGCAATTTTGGGAGTTTCTCTTGTTAGAATGCATTGATAATGTATCGGGGTTGAATAGAACAACATAAGAAATGTTACATAAACCATGTTGAAATTCATAAAATTGGTTAAGGGTGATTTAATGTTAAAGAGGAGGTGTTAACATGTAAATACCCTAAGATCATAAGTACCTACAAACTAAAAGGGTGTAGTATTGAAAGCAGTAAAACTTTAATTTATAATTCATGAAGAGGAGATGAGAGTATATCTACACTAAATTATGCATGGAAAATAAGATGTTGAGGCATAAAAAGGGAAATAGTGAATCACACAAGATGAATTATTTATGTATGGAGTATTGATCTAATGACTATTAAACTTAAAAAAGAAAAAAAAAAACTATGAGTTAGTATTTTTCTTATGATGTAATTCATTGTTGTTAAAACCTGGTATAGGTGACAGATGAAATCCCTAAAACTAAAAGTTAGGAGTATGATTGAAATATAGTATGCATGACGATTGTGCATGATGATTATTATATAAATGGAACAGTTCTATGAAAGTTCTTAGCAAGACACTGAACACATTTTGTTTTACTTACCAAAGATAGATAAAGGAATGTTTACCATAATGCTAACATGATTGAAAACATGTGGATAAATTTATGTCATGTAGGTGATGGTATAGGCATGGTATGATATGCAGTGGTACAGATTGTACTATGTATAAGAAGTACATATGCTACCAGTGTTGATATATGTATGGTATGATTAAAACATGATATGTATAGCTATGTGTGTAATACACCTTGTGTGCAATTATGGATGAAGACACTGGGTGGGTGTTTGGTAGGGAACCGACTTGGAGATTGCACAGAAGAAGGAAAATAAGAAGTGTTTCAAGGATAAGTAACCACGGTTTAATTGCAATTTGGCATACATATGATTATGATGATTATATATGGTTATGATGTTATATGTGAGCTAACTTGTTTCAATGTTTTATGCATATTGATGTGGAAAATATGCTAACTGACTTGGTGTATTCAGAGAAATGATAGAAAATAAGTGATAGTCAAGAATACAAAGGCTTGGAAAAATGCAGAGGAAGAACTTGTGTTCTTCAAATAAAATGAATAATGGGAAATATAAGCCATAAATACTTTAGTAGTATTGTGTATCAAATTATAATATTGACTATGGTAAGCCTAGCTGAATTTCTACATCTAAAATTTCTTCCAAATTGTTTGAAAGCAATGTTATAGGTAGCTATGGAAGGAGATGTGTTGGGATCACTCCTTGTAAACCGATATATATATTTGTAGATTTACATCAGATGGAAAGGACATAGAAGTTGTGAACTCGGAGACAGCTACCTGTGAACGATGATGTAGTAATACACTGAGGACGGTGTAAAATTTAAGGGCAGGAGTATGTAACACCCCTCCCTTTTGTGTTAGACTATTGTAAACCTATGCTGAGAAAAGCTCGGTGTGATGTGTAATATGAAAAGCAATTTTGTTATTAAATAATTTAATAAATAAATCATGTGGAAAAGCACGACACCAAGAGATGAGATTCTTTCCAAATCGTATTGAGGAATGGGATAAGATAAATATTTCATGATAAATATTCTAGATGTGATTCTAGATAAGCTTGGATGGATTGGAGATAAATATCCATCAATAGAATCATAAAAGCTTTGTAGGAGATAAAGGTGAGCTTTTCCAAAAAAAACCTAGGCAAATGGAAAAATCCATAAAAGCGGGATACCACTAATGGAAACTATATCTTGAAAGAGGGTATTAAATACCCATTGCATAGATCAATTAGAGGCAATTGATCCGTGGAAAGAACCTCGACTTGTGGGGAATCAATGGTGATTCATGGTTGGGTGGTGGTGCTCCACTCTCCAAGTGATGTTCTACTTCTTTCCTGGTTGGATACTCTTGCATGGATGTTTTATATGTTGATTTCTTACTCTCTCTCAGTTATAGTTCCAGTTTGTCTATGAGAAGATTGCTTAAGCTTCTACACCATGAGAATGTTCGAATGAATTACATGAGATGCTTATATATTAGTATATTTACTGGAGTTTCCCTCCATTCTTATGGGATTCACTTGCATGGTATATATTTTATGTTAATCCTTACTTATTGGGATGTTAAATCACACATTTCAGTTTTATGGATGGCTAAATTACCTCTCTTATGGAATTGAACGATTGAATAATGCATGTGATTCTTGTGTGATCACATATGCATGTCAAAGTTATTATGATCATATTTACATTAATAAAGAAGGATAGTATGCCCTAGTGTTATGAAAATGTTCATGCATGTGGAACGATTATGCAGGAATGTCTCTAATAGTATTATTGATGATTCACAACTGTTTATGTCATGCATAAAGAAGCTAAAGGCTCTTGCATTTTGCATAAAGAATTGATTGTGCACTGTGTTGCGTATGGATATTAGGAGTTTGATCATGATTCCTAGCCTTATTAGTTATATCAAACTCAAAAAATATTCTAATTATGTTGGCATAGGGATAGCAAAGAGTTCAAATAATTGCATGCTATGATTTAAGTCTTTGTCCAAGTTGTGGCTTAAAGACTAAGGGTTGATCTAAAGAGTATTGTAATATGGTGGTTATGAGATAGGCTCATCATCTTGATGTCATTCAGATTATGTGTATAGTTACTATAATAATCATTGTATTTGTAATGACTCATTAATTACACTTGTGATGACCACAAAAATTAACTGTAACTGAAGAAAACTTTATATTAATGGAGCCTAGGGGCGAAATTCTCGCGTAGGCTTAGGAGGTATGTTACATTCTTACCTATTATTACAATTGTTATTAGTAGAATTCGTACTTGAATTAATAAATGTAGTACTAATTATTTTACATTTATTTTTACTTTCAAATTATGTTGATGAATTCGTAGAGTAAGCACAAAATTGTCTCTATACATGGGTCCTTTTGCAAAATAAAGTTCGTATGAATATGGTTAAAATTCACAATTGAGTAGAAAGAGAAACTAGACAATAGATCTAAAATGACAAAAACATGTTTACCATTATAATTACTTAGTGATTTATAGAGACCTATAGGGAAATCCAACAATTGGAATGGACATCTATGAAGAGTTCTTTTTCTCTAGAGCCTTGATCTACAATCTTCCACGCAATCCTACACAAAAGAGAAAGTAGAAAAAAGTGAAAGCATTAGAAATTATAAAACCCTAGCTACTTTAATTAACTGGAACCAACCAATTCAATATAATAAAATAAATAAAAACATAATATACAACACTAAATTGAGGTTAGAAGGAAGTGAGTTCTCTATTTAATAATTTGAAAAGTAATACAATATTAGAGACAACCTAGTTCTTTGTAGTTTTTACCACATGGAATTAGCTTCAAGGTCCCTCCACCGTGGGCCACTAAAGCTCTACCCTCCCTTATCCTCTTATTATTGCAAGGAAATGGATGTGAATTAAAATCTTTCCAATGTAAGAATATTAACGGATTGACCAAGAAACATGGGTTTATAACTAGAAAAGAAAACATAAAAGGTCATGGAAATCATGGACATGTGGAATGGAAATCGATTATCCAACATAAGGTTACCTCCTCCTTCTTCTCTGTCATATTCTTGATTGAATATTTCAAAACATTGGGAATTGGATACAAGAGGTTAAATCTTGATAAAACCTATAAAGCATACCTAAAAATTCACTATTATGTGCATTTTGTTTTTCATGCAAGATGTGGCTATGAAAGATTTTCTAAAGAGAAACAAGTGTATGAATTTATGTTTCCTTTGTTGAAGTAGCATATGTACACATTATGTCTTTGTAGAAGTGTTGTCACTTCTGCAAATCCCTTGAAAAGCTTTTCCTACATCCAAATTGTGGAGCCCACTTTGACTTTGCTTGTTTTCATTTCTAGTATTAAGAGTCATTACATGTGTTTTCTCTAAGTGTTTTAGTCCCATTTGGAAGAAACCAAAGTGTTACCCTTAGCATGGAAATGTCACATATCGAACAAATGTAGTTTTTGTTTGTTTCGAGGGGTAGTATTGGAGCTAACGAGTCATAATATCATGAACACATATATTACACTCATTCCAAAAGTTTCAAGAATTGTCGCACAAGTGTCCTGAATATTGTGACAAAGTGTACCTTTAGTATCACAATTGGGGGAAGTTGTTGCATTATCATCGCATTGGGGGAATTATGTTTTTCATGTGTTTTGAGTGATCAATGTTGTGTCATAAAGTGTTCTAAGTGTGTGATCATGCTTAGGTTTTGTCCTTGTTCACTTTGGCCTTATTGATCCCACACATAGCCAAATCCGGAAAAGTGCCTTCTAGAGAGAGTTAGCCTCACTCAACCTTCTTGACCTATGCACTACACAATATCATCCCTCAAACTAAGATCTTGTCTCTTGGAACTGAACACTGTGTGGTATCAGTAATTAGCCTTAACCCTTGAGATACAGAACACCACAACCCCTTCCTTCTAGTCATCTTCTTATATGCATTGCATAGTCTCAAGAAACAAGCCTTTAACTTTATCTCTTGAAATGTGAAAATGCGCAAACTATAGGCCTTTATCCCTCCAAAAATATGCAGTGCATAGCCTCAAGCCTCAAGCATGCCTCCTTGATCCCCTCAACTACGCAATTTTCTTGCCCTCGCCTACCTAAACTGTGCACTACATAGTCACAAGGCTCAGTCCTAGCCTCTAACATCCTGAGATTCACAACCATGTAATCCTTGAGCTAGTCTCTCAGCCTAGCACCCAGTTCCAGCTCAGTTAATGGTTTTCATGAAGCATATTAGACTAAGGGTTTATCGGATTGATGTCATCTTGTTATAAGTGGATTTCAGCTATAGCTGCATGCCATATCATGTTATGAGAGGATGATGATGAAGGAGACGAAGAAGGATACCTTGTTATAAGACACCTTTGTAGTTGAAGGACAAGTTGATCAATGAAGAAAAGAAAAAGGACACCAAATTGCAATTTGGAGATCAAGATCATATTGAAGACTCCCTACCATCAAGCCTTATGGAGGAGTAACAAGAAAAATAGGAATAATACTGACCCCAGGCCATTGTTTGCCTGTGAATAATGAAATGCATTATTTTACCTTGTTTCCAAATCTAAATGAAGTGGTGTCGTTTTGGCCCAATTGTTCATGCCTTAAAAATTTGCCTTAACAGTGGGGTTGGCATATTATATTGTCACTAAAAATATAAGGATATTTTCTTTTTAACTATGTCATTTCGAGCTTGACATTCAAACCCATATTATTTCCTTTAGAACGTATTCCAAAATTGTAAATTGTTATCACAATCACATTTTTGAGGGCAGGGCATTGTGCTCCAAACTCAATATCATCTCTTTTAAAAGGTATTTGAGGAAGAACATGTCCTAAAATATATATTATTTTTGTATTTTATAAAGAGGAGTATTGACACCATAGTTCAATTGACTTGAATAATGTCAAGATATTTAAAAAAAATATATGGAGTTTATTGTGGAGTTTGAATCTATAATTATAATTATAGAGAAGGGACTCATTAGGCGTTGTAATTGGGTGAGATTTATTGAGACCCACAATGTGGTAGTATGATTTTGAATAGTATGATGTTGGAAGGTCGTGATGCTTTCTTGTGAGGTCGAGAAGGTCTGATCCATTATTACGTGTTACAATATTGTTGAAATCAGAAACCAGGCAATGCCACTCTTGAAGGCTTGAATTTGTTTAGTGTTGGATACTCCCACCATTTTCTACTCAGTCAAATAACAAGAGATTAGCATTTTTGGTCCAAGGAAATGTGTTGTTGCAGTCAAAGAAATAATGACACTAATTTGTAAAATAAAGGAATGATCCAGTCCTTCTGAGATGAAACTCATAATCATTCTGAGGCGAACTCTGTTGGCATTTATGTGCAGATAGAGGTATGTCTTTAACCAATTTCTGGATAATTTCACAATAATTGACTCATTATTTAATTGACCTATGCCTTGAAGTTGGTATTTTTTTTATTTTTCTGAAGTTTGCAGATTTATATATTGCTCAAATTTCTCTAAAGAAAGAAAGAAAGTAATCAACATATGAGAGTTAATTCTGTTGAGAATAAATTCAAAACTTATTTTCCTACTGTGTCTTCAATATAGGTGCTCAACATTTTCTACTTTATGATGACACTGAGGAGGCCAGTGTAGATGTTCTTTTATTTGTAGAGGCACAAACAAAGTGTAGATAAAATATTGTGTTCTGTCCTCAAGTGATTCTGAGATCGAGATCGATTTAGAATGCATAAATCACAATAAGATTCTTTGCATAGATGAGCAGAGTATGCAAGATGATTGGTACATATATAATTAGTTTGGTTTAGATAGATAATTTATCCAAGATAAAGGTTATCAAGCAATTGGCCCAATCAGGTGAAAGTATATTAGAACAAGCTAAAAAAAAATAGAGACTGGAGTGTTTTTAAGATGTATTTTTTAAAAAGTAAATTATTAATTATTTATGCCGTGGCATATTTCATATTTCATATTTGGTTGTTAAGATTAAGTCACATTTTCAAATGGGCCAATTGGTTGATGAAAGCTAAATAAGTGAAAATCCCAGAGTGATTAACTTGGTACAAGTGTTATTCTCACCTTCAAGGGTTGCGCTTATATTGTATTGACAATTATTCATAATCAACTTGTCCAATTTGCATTGTAAACAATTGCGTTTTTGGTTGAAGTTGAAACACATTTCAAAGTTGATTGCAAGTTTTCTTTGATAGGAAGATAGAGAAAATGGATAAATTCAATGATTTGTTAGATTTATTAAGCAGTGTAATGTTTTTCATTGTTCATAACACAATCCAAATTAATAAGGACACCCTGTCTAACATTAGAATTTGTTTGCAAAATGCACAAGATATGGTTGAATTTCTTCGAATAGAGTCATAGTTCCAAAAGGATGAATTACGTGAAGTAAAGATCAGTTGTAAATATGAACCTATTTTTGTTCATAACACTTTGTTCAAGTAATTCCATCAGCAGTTTGAGATGGCTTAGAGAATTTTAGGTGAAAATTTGGATACAACTTAAAGTCATATTTAGTGCTCCAACAAAGCAAGTGTATGTAAAGTTCATTTTCATACATATGTGAAACCTTTAGTTCCAAAAACATTCATTAGACCTTGGGAATAAATCGTGCACAACAAAAATATAATTGGTGTGGGATATGATAAATATGTATATTTTCATGTTCCTGATTTTTCCAAGCCTCTACAACTTTGTAGTGTTGGATTTCTAGATTATTTTGTCCACGACAAATTGTTAGATGCTAATATTGTGATAGAGATGGACATGAGAAAGGTCAATATTATGATCTTCATCCTTTTGAACATTGTTGAAAGAAGAATCATCATTCAAACATATGTTTCAAGCATAAGGCTACTTCAAGAGAGAAAATTGAGTTTGGATGGATTGCTTGTTGGGATTGGTCTAAAACTACGAAGAAAATTTACACATCATACCATAGGATATGCTCGAGAGTATTGACCAGTATTGAAGTAAAGAGTACTTCATATTCCCACCCTATATCTAACAAGGGGGAATTGATCAAATTGGTGGTTTGCTATAGGTTCGAAGATTTGTCAAGCAAGCCTGAATTAGAGATAATCAGATTTGTATTGCTACAGCCTAGAGTTTGAGTTATGAAATTAGATTTAGAGCTGTAGACATACTTTTTATTAGTTATGCTCTATGATAATGAGCATGATTGCATGTCTTCAACATGTTGATATTTGTGAAGGATCACTTCCACTAGTAGAAGATGCTAGAATTGGAAATTTTCCAAGAACTTCTTTGATGGTTCCAAAGTTGGTTTGTTTGATGAATTGTTATGATAGTTCCAAATTTGACGGTCATATTTTAACCATCACTAGTTAATACCTTTCTTTGTCCCATATTTTTGTAGCGTTTGTGGTTTCTCTTAAAAAACATTAGAGATTTTATTCAACCATTAGAAGTGATGCATTTTTTCATTTTTAGCTCTCATTCTTGGACTTTGATATATAGACTTGGATTAATGGGGGAATATTAGACACCTAATCCTTGGGATTATAGTTTGGGTTATTGTGTGTTATGGTGATTAATTATTAGAGTCCAAGAAAACCTAGAGACTGAATCAATAATTTTATTTTTGTATTTATATATACACTATGTACATCATCATTAATAATATAGTTGAATTGATTTCCAATTTGTTTGTCTAACAGTATATATAAAAAAATTGATCATGGCCATGATAATGGAAACATAGTGGGTCCATGCATATATAGAAGAGTATAAAGAATGACCATGAAGAAGATACATAATCGATCCATGTCAAGAACATATTCATGAGTATATACATAGTGAATCTATGTCTTAACACATATGAGGAAAACTGGAGCGCATAAAAGTAAAAAAATTGATTGTCAAATAATACTAATGTTAGACATCAGAGTGGTCTTATCTAATAAAACTCAAACAACATTAAAGGAGATGATTCTATGATAGACTCAAAGTATTCAAAACAATTTACCATAGGTATGAGTTTGCATTGTGTGAATATATTAGATTGATATGAATTTGGAATACGCCATTTAATCACCATTCATGAATTATATCATTAAAAATGTAATATAACCCACCAATAAGGATAATTGGTGTTAAGGTACTAAGCACATTATAACATGTGAAAATAAACAAGATGAATTCAAACACTTAAAGAAACTATCAATAAGGGGACATTGGTGTATTCTCACTGTCAATAGAAAGGGAGACTGCCACTAATGATTTCAAGTCTCAAGGAACTATAAAGATTCTAGACATCATTCCAAGATAAAATGAGCTTGACTTGATGGGAAGAGTTATATTAAAAGAGCACATTAAGGAAATCCCCTCATCCAACATGAGGAAAGTGAAGAAAAAATGTTTTTGAGGACATAGATGAATAAACTGTAGATACCACCACCATGTACATCTCTTGCATACATCAGATGAAATAGTGCACTGAAGAGGCACTTTTAATAAATACTAAAAATGAAAGCCACTTAGAGAGGCATCTAATTCCACCAATGATGGAAGTAGAGAAAAAATTATTGCAAGAATCTCAATGTGTGAACAGATATGTTGGCATTGAATATAAGGGAAATCATTTTATCAATAATCGATGATGAATGTCATTTCCTAAACAT
>APFE030738844.1:0-14645 GCA_000404065.3 Pinus taeda | reverse complement strand
ATAAAACCTAAACCCTAAACCCTAAACCCTTATAATTTTATAACATTTTAAAAATTGTTTTCTAGTTTTTTTTAAAGTGTTTATTAAAATAATTTACCAATGTCTTATGAAACCTAAACCCTAAGCCCCAAAAACTACACTTGACACCCTAAAACCTAAACCCTATGTATTTTATAACTTTTTAAAAAGAGTTTTCTAAATTTTATTTAGGCGTTTATTAAAAGAATCTACTAAAGTGTTATAAACCCTAAAACCTAAACCATAAGCATTTTAAAATATTTTAAAAAGTGTTATGTAACTTTTATTTAAGTGTTTGTTAAAAGCATTTACTAAAGTGTTATAAACCTTAAACCGTAAACCTGAAACCGTAAACCGTAAAGCCCCAAACCCTAAAACCTAAACCCTAATCATTTTATAAAATTTTGAAAGCATTTGAAACTTTTATATAAGTGCTTATTAAAAGAATTTACTAAAGTGTTCTAAATCCTAAACCCAAAACCCTAAATCCCAAACCACAAAATCCCAAATGCTAAACCCTAAACACTCAGAATTTTATAACTTTTTAGAAAGCGTTATGTAACTTTTACTTAAGCATTTATTAAAAGAATTTGCTAAAGGGTTATAAAACCCAAACCCTAAATCCCAAACCCCAAACCATATATCTATATGCTTAAAGCCTAAAGGATAAACCATAAAATCATTTAGTAAGGTCTTATAAACCCTAAACCTTAAAGCCTAAATTTTGAAAGAATTTACTAAGGTCTTATAAACTCTAAACCCTAAACTCCAAAACCTAAATGCTAAACCCTAAGCCCTAAACCCCAAACCCTAAAACCTAAATATTTATAACATTTTAAAAAGTGTTTTGTAACTTTTATTTAAGTGTTTACTAAGCATTCAGTAAAGTGATATAAACCCTAAACCTCTAATCCCTAAACCCTAAAAAACCATAAACCCAAAACCTAAAAATCCCTAAACCCTAAAAAACCATAAACCCAAAACCTAAAAATCCCTAAACCCTAAAAACCCCAAAAAACCATAAACCCTAAAAACCATTTTTTAACTTTTTTAGAAGTGTTTATTAAAATAATTTATTAAAGAATTATAAACCATAAACCATAAAACCTAATACCCACACCCCAAAACTAACCCCTGAACCCTAAACCATAAGCACTTTATAACATTTTAAACCCCAAACCCTAAACCCTAAGTATTTTATAACATGTTAACAAGCGTTTGTAACTCTTTTTTAGTGTTTATTTAAAGAATTTACTAAATTGTTATAAAACCTAAACCCTAAGCATTTTATTACAATTTACCAATTGTTTTGTAACGTTTTAAAACCCTAAAACCTAAACATTTTATAACATTTTAATAAGAATTTTGTGACTTTTAAACCCTAGACACTAAAACCCACACACTAAGATTATTATAAAATTTTAACAATAGTTTTGTAAATTTTTTTAAAGTGTTTATTCAAATAATTTACTAAAGTGTCCCTCAAACCTAAACCCTAAGCATTTAATAACTTTCTAGAAAGTATTTTGTAACTTTTTTCTAAGTACTTATTAAAAGGATTTACTTAAGTTTTATAAACCCTAAATCCTAAGCTATAAACCCTAAGCATTTTATACATTTTAAACCCTAAACCCTCAAAATTTTATAAAATATTAAAAACTGTTTTGTAACCTTTTTTTAATTGTTTATTATAAGAATTTATTGAAGTGTTATAAGAGCTCAACCCTAAACACCTCAACCCTAAACAATAAGAATCTTATAATATTTTAAAAAGTGTTTTCACACTTTTTTAAAGTGTTTATAAAATGAATTTACTAAAGTCTTGTGAACCCTAAACGCTAAATATTAAGAATTTTATAACATTTAAAACCCAAAACCCAAAACCCTAAACCCTGAACTCTAAACCCCGAGTATTTTATAACATTTTAGCAAGCATTTTCTTACTTTTTAAAAAAAAATTATTAAAATTATTTACTAAAGTGTTATAAACCCTAAACCCTAAACCATGAGAATTTTATAGATTTTAAAAGTAAACCCTAAAGCCTAAGCATTTTATAACATTTTAACAAGAATTTTGTAGCTTTTATTATGTTGTTATTAAAATAATTTATGAGCGTTATAAATCCCAAACCCTAAACCATAAACCCTATCCCTAAGATTAAGAATTTTATAACATTTTAAAATACATTTTTTAACTTTTTAAGTGTTTATTAAAATAATTTACCAAAGGACTATAAACTATAAACTTTAAACTCTAAACCCTAAACCCCAAACCCCAAACCCTAAACTCTTAAGACTTAAGCATTTTATGATGTATTAAAAATAATTTTGTAGGTTTTATTTATGTGATTATTAAGAGAATTTACTATGGTTTTATAAAACTTAAGCTCTAAACCCTAAACCTAATCACTTAATAACATTTTAAAAAGTATTTTGTAACCATTTTTAAGGGTTTACTAAAAGCACTTAATAAAGTTTTATAAACCCTAAACCCTAAAACTGTAATATGACACCCCAAACCTTAAACCCTAAACCCTAAGCAATAAACCCTAAACCCTAAACCCTAAACACTATGCCGGAAACCTAAACCATAAACCCCAAGAATTTTATAACAATTTAAGAAGAATTTTGTAACTTTTATTTTAGTGTTTATTAAAAGAATTTAATAAAGTGTTATAAACCCTAAACCATAAACACAAAACCCTAAACCCTAAACACGAAAGCATAAACTCTAAACCCCAAAATGTAAACCTTAAACCCTAAATCCCAAACCCAAAACCATAAACCCTAAACCGCAAACCCTAGACCCTAACCATTTATAACATTTTAAAAATTGTTTTGTAACTTTTATTTAAGTGTTTCTTAAAAGCATTTACTAAAATATTGTAGACCCTAAACACTAAAACCAAAACCTAAACCCTAACCCCAAACCTTAAACCCTAAACCCTAAACCATAAATCCCAAACCCAAAACGCTAAACCCTAATCATTTTATAACATTTTAAAAACTATTTTGAAACTCTTATTTAAGTGTTTATTTAAATCATTTAGTAAAGTCTTATAAACCCTAGTTCCAAATAATCCACCTAAGCTTTAACTCTCGCATTACAAAGAAGGGCTACAATATGATTACATCAAGAAGATATGGATGATTTATGGACTATGTTGTGAGAATGATGACACTCTCCCCATTTTATAAGATAGATCAGTTAGGCATATAATAGAAAATGGATCAATTGCGCAAAAACCTAATAGAAGTTATTACAGTATATCCACATAAGGGTAGTTTAGTGAAGATGTACATGTGTCATGTGGTGGTTGGAATCCACCTCCAAAGTTTCATGGTCTCTAAGCTAAGGATCAACATTTCAAGCACTCCTCGTGACATTGTTTTGTGCTCTCTAAAAGAGGATCCAAGCTTTAATTCTCTGCACCATGTCCTAATTCAAAACAAACTCCAAGTATTGCACTCTCCAAGAAAGAATCCCTCAATACAACCACTCATCATCTTAGACTCTGACATGTGCTTGTAGTGGTCCTAAGGATGAGTGATTTTACTCCTAGTGCATATTATGATGATCCAGACTTATGGAGGAATGCAACTGAATAAAAATATAAACATAAACATAAAGTTGAAGTATAAATAAAACTTCATGTCATTAATCTCAAAGAATTTAAATATGCTTACATACAAAATGGAAATAAACTAGCTTGGGAAATGGTAGCTTATCTCAATGAAGATATGTGGTGGACACATGTTGCAATTACACCTTTAAAGCTCCAACAATTGTTCTACAATATATCTATAATATATGTACATAGTAACCATATTAGGGTGGGTTACAACTATGGCTGCAAAAATTCACAATATATATATATATACGATGTTTTATTAGATGACACAAACATCAAAACTATGTGATATTATATTAACAGTAAAATTTAGACCTAATTTTTTTTTATGGTGTGGTATAGCTATGGCCTCAAAATTTCAACTGCATCGTAAGACACATGTTTTAATGGGCATGGCTATTTAAATTGTAACACATATTTTAGAGTAAGACACACACATTAATATCAATGTTATTAGTAATATTAACATTAATTATAATACTAATATTAATATATTAACAATAATATTAATATATATTATATTAGTATAATATAATAACATTAATATTAATATATATTATATTTTGTAATAAAAATATATATATATGTTGTTATTTATATTACTTATATTAATGCTTTAACATAATAACATTAATAAATAATCAATAGTATTGATATTCATAAATTATGATTTTATATATTAGTTAATAATCAAACTATTAATAGTTCATGTGGTGTAATATATTAATAAATGAGTAATTATGACCTATTATAATTGTTAGTGTTTAATAAGATTGAAAATGATGAATTATAAGTAATTAAATTTAACCATTAATTATTATGTTATCAACATTAACAATTTGAGCTAGTTAACAAAATGTATCAAACTATTACATTGAAAGATATTTACATAAATAATTATTATGAAATTATTAAGAGTATATTAACCTTATCATTAATAACATTAATGTTAATATTTGTATTGTCAATATTATATTTAATTATTATTATTATTATTAATGTATAAAATGTAACTATTATGAACATTATTTATGAATATTAATGATAATACATAACTGTTATTAATTCAATTTTTATTAATGTTAACATTAATAGCTTAATTGTTATTAAAATAATTTATGAGCGTTATAAATCCCAAACCCTAAACCATAAACCCCTATTTTTATTTATAGATAATAATATATTATTGATATACCCCTATCATTGTCAAAGCCAAAATTTCTCTTAATTTGATTTTGGCCCTTTTCTATTCTTTCTATTCCAATCCCTTGGGTATTAAACTCTTGAAATAGATGTTTGAAGTTTTCCGTAACTTCAACAACATTACCATTACATATGTGGTTGAGTTGATTATATATACTGCACTAGGTTTTCTTTTAGATCTAGAATTTGATTATGTTAATGAACCAAGCACATCACTTTATCTCAAGGCTTCTATATTTAGTTCTATATTTATCATCATTTCTTGAACCTCCCTCAAAGTTTGTAAACATTTCTCAGTTAAGAAAAACTAGAACTCTTCATTGAATGCGTCTATATCATAAATAAGGATGGTAGCAACTAAAAGTTCAGTGTTTTTAACCAACTTTTGAAGTTTGTGACCAAATATCTTGATGAAATCTTTTATGGTTTCATGGAATTATAAATGTAAAGACAATATGCTAATTTCCCTACAAAAAAAATTTCATATAATTTTTGTGTTTCAACACTTTTTATGCATAATGGTGTATGTTTGGTATCAAACTTTTTTAATCATTTTTTTGGCATGTTTAATTTTCATACCTCATGTACTTAGTAAATGTGTATTCATCTAGTAATGAACAACTTTCACAATAAAAGAAAAATGTAAATTAACATACCTAGTCATGTTTGCTTGAGTTTAAAGTTCTCATCAACACATTTACTTCCATAGGTTGACTCTCCCCATGTCATCTCCAAGAGTGAAATCATAACTATGAACATGAATCTAGGAATGATTCTATGGAATATACTTCGCTTATAATGGAGTGGATTTCCATATTTTCCAACATCTTTCTAACCTACAAAAAAATGTAAACTTAACATTCCTTCATGCTTGCACTAACTAAGGTATCTTCATCCCTTAATATTCATGGACTCTATAGTGGTAGTGACTCGCTACAGTGAGAAAATAAATCAAGTTGTTGAGAATATTATGAATAAACCATCTAATGATCTAAATAAGAACTAAATAACATCATGAGTGAATGATACATACCTACTTAATGTTGTAAATTTCCAACTCTGGTGTAATCGTCAAAGATAATAAACATAAAGGGAGCCCAATATTGATGGGATAATATTATTCACGTTTGAAATACAAAGGTTATGTCTCTTCTCCATACTCCAACATAATTCTCTCATGTCTCTATGCACTACTGGCCCCCAAATTTTTCACTAGTTGGGTTGCTAAATTTACTGTCATATACATACCATAAGAATTCATGTCCTTATGCCATCATCAATCATTTCTCCAACACTCTCATCACATACTTATACATAGCTCACTATCATGACATTTAAGAATCTCCTCCACGTTGTGAAGTGTTGTGACTCTTGTACATAGGACCATCAACACACCCAACTCAAATAAATTCGGATCCTACTTATTGTAAGGTCCCCCAAGTGAATTTTATCTATCAACTCTACTAACTTATCCATAACAAGGACCATGAAGAGATTGAGAAAATTGTAAATCATCAAATCAATCATTGAATCCTCTCATGGTGTCTCAATGCTTCCAACATCACCTCAAGGTTCTCTAATGAGTTTTATTTATATCCACTACTCCTAACCTCGGTTAAGTTTCTCCACTCGGGATTTCCATATATATTTAAAAAATTCCATCTCCAAGCCTTCATGACTACACCAAACCGCTGACCAAGTGTCCCACATTAATGTCTCATGACAAATGCAACCAATCCTTCCAAACTCCACAATTTAATCCTGCTAATGATGTCTCAATTTTGATCCCCACCTACCAAGTCTACTCTAAAGGGACCCATAATCCATATAAGTTAAGGACTCACTTGATCCATCTAATTCATTTGATCGAAGATCATCAACAAGTTAGATCTCCTTTAATACCACGCTCAACCATGTGAAGGCCCTCCTCTAACACCTTCACCTTCACCTCCTCCTCCTCGTCCTTCTCCTCCACCACAACCTCCATCCCTTACACCTCCATCTCCACCACCTAAGCCTCTGCCTTCAACTCCTCCATTGCATCCTCCTCCACCACCTCCACCTCTACCTTCGCCTTGTCTTGGTCCTCCTCCTCTACCACCACCTCCCTCACCTCCACAACTACCTCCTCCACAACCACCTCCAGCTCGAGATCCACCTCCTCCTCGAATACCTCCTCCACCTCCTCCTCCACCACCTACAACTCCACCTCCACCTTCGCCTCATCCTCCTCCACCATTACCACCACGACCTCCTCCTCCACCACCTCCTCCACCTCCATCTCCACCTCCTCCAACTCCACCACATCCACCTACTCCACCTCCACCTACTACACCTCCTTCTCCTCCTCCTCCTACTCCTCATCTTCCTCTCCCACCTCGCCCACCTCCTCTTCCTCAACCTGGACCACCACTACCTCCAACACCTTCACCTTTGACCCCTCCTCCTCCACCACCTCCTGTTCCTCCTCCTCCTCTTCCTCCACTACCACCTCCTCCACGTCCACATCCTCTTCCTCCTCCTCCTTTTAATCTGCATCCATGTACAACTCCTCCTCAATCACCTTCTCCTCCTCCACCTCCACTCCTACCACCACCTCCACCCCTTCTACCTACACCTCCACCACCTAAGCCTCTGCCTCTAACTCCTCCTCTGAGTCCACCTCCACCTCTACCTTCGCCTCCTCCTCCTCCTCCACCACCACCTCCTCCACCTCCACCACTGCCTCCTCCACAACCACCTCCACATCCACCTCCTCCACCGACTCCGTCTCCACCTCCTCCTCCACCTCTTACCTCTACCTTGTCCTCCTACACCTCCACCTTCATATCCTCCTCATCCTCCACCTCCTCCTCCTCATCTTCCTCCTCCACATCCACCTCCATCTCCTCCTTCACCACCTCCACCTCCACCTCCACCTCCTTAGAAAACTTGAAAATAAAACAAAATTGGATATCATTTCATTCTCTTTATCAATATATACATGATAATATAACAAACAATATGTATATAAAATTACAATATAAATAATTAATTATAAAACACAATTTAATTAATAAAATTTTATAGAATTTATATAAATAATATCAAAGGATATTGGAGTAAATCACAAAAAAACTCAATGCTTATTCTTAACGTCCAAAACTATTTAAAATCAATAGGTTCATTATATAAAATTTCCACTTCCACCTCTACGTTCTTAAGAAACTTGAAAATAAAATAAAATTGGATATCATTTCATTCTCTTTATAAATATATACATGATAATATAACAAATAATATGCATAAAAAATTACAATATAGATAATTAATTATAAAAACACAATTTAATTAATAAAATTATAATTGAAGTAAATAAAAAAAAAACTCAATGTTAAAATCAATAAATTAATTATCTAAAATCTTTAAAAAACTAAAATAAAAACAATTTGCATAGACACAAATTCTGAAATGCCCTGAAATGCCCCAATATGAGTAACATACAAACACAACGAAATTTTCGAAAACCTCCGCTCGTCATAATCGTAACCAACACAACCAAATTTTCGAAAACCTCCACTCGTCATAATCGTAAGTACAACGGAACTTAAGTAAACTACCACTAGCTCAAGAACATAACAATACGGGTTTTGGCAACGGTTGAAATGGTCGTCCGACCCATCTTCCAAAACATAAGAATATATTTGTATATTTCTACTTTTGACACTTGTATATTTGTATATTTGTAATTAGAAAGAAATGCAAATACAATGTTGAGAAATGTGGACGGAAGATACTGGAAAGCGGAGGGAGGGAATCACTGGAGCCGTGACTAATCCTTTGAGGGCTTTGGTTTACATTCAAATTGATTAAATTCACAGAAACGAGTGAAAATTTTCAAACAAATGAAGCCCTGACTAATCCTTTGAGGGCTTTGGTTTACGTTCAAGTTGGTTAACTTCACAGAAACGAGTGAAAAATTTCAAACAAATGGTGATCTAGAGAAGTTTGCCTTTTGACGACCGAAAACTTAGAAAGTACAGCGATATCATATCTAACAAACGTGTTATAAAATTACTCTGCCGACCGAAAACTTCGAAAGTAACAGATGCAAAACGTTAATAAACGTGTAGCCTTAAGCTCATCCTCAACAACAGAGAAGGAGGCTTGAACCAAGGACCTGAACCCGACGTAGAACCATGCACAATGACTTGGCTGAAGATACTTTTGTAGAAAGAAAATTGAAAGGCTACACAAAAATGAAATCTAAATCGAAATATCATAAAATAATTATGAAAATCAAGGAGGACAGGAGCCTCGTTTGAAGAGATTAAACTAATTAAAGAAAATGAAATAGAAAGAACAAAATTACATTAACAACACATTATCTAAAATTTAAATAAACACACGAAATAAACAGAGTACGTGAAACGAATTTGGAGCAGCGGAAGAGAATAGTCCAACAAGGGTTTTGGTAACAGCAGCAACAAGAGCGCATTGGAAGATAACAATTCTCCCCTGGGCGGTTCCTGTGCATCAAATCATAGGAAAGGACAAACACAAGGCCGAAATGAATGAATTTACTTCGAGATATACAAAGAATAACATAATCAAGAAATAGGATCTTCTGGAATAGTCAGATTTACAAAGAGATAGATGGTATATCGAAATGAATAAAATCGATTGGATGTAGCGGGGATCTTCTGGAACGGTCCAAATTCATTGTCCCCTGGAACGGATGAGAGGTCCAGATCCATTGCTGTCCTCTTCGGTCAACCTACAAATTTTGGCCATTAAATTCTACCCACAGAGTCTTTGATTCGGAACAAAGACACAGCGTTTGATTGGGAACCAAGACAAAAAAGCAGACACCAAAATGGCGCTTCCCATAAACGAACAGTCAAGAGAGCATGAGGACACCAAAATCCTAACCTCTTCTTCTGTACAAGTAACGGCCATACAAAAAAAAGTGTTGCAAACACAAAAAAATTCGCTGCAAATACAAAAAAGATTCGGTGCAAATACAGATGATAGATAGAACTTCGAACTATTCGTTGCAAGCAGCCATATATTTATGCACCGCACAACAACCTCATCTACTAAACCGACATAAAAATTCCATTCCTCGTCTATCTCAAAAAAGCTCTGATCCGTTAAAGGAGTGGACCACAAGAAAGCGTCAGATGCTTTGTTCTAGGGCAAAGTAGTTGGGCTTTCTTGAAATTCAATTCTAGTGAAAAAGATGCTTTTCAAGGAATTCTCTTCACATCCACATCTATCCACGTCGGTGCAAATTTGGAAGGTTGAGCTTGAATTTAAGTGGAATCTTTGATATTCGGTAAAATAGTATTTTATGTAATCTTGGGGTAGTCTTTTTCTGCTCTTGTTTTGGAAGTCAACAATTCAAATAATATTACAAGGTTAACCACAGAAGCTAGAGAGCATCTTATATTTCTCTATTTCTGTCTTAAAGCATTCATTCAATTTAATAGAATATTTTCATTTAGGTTCAATAATTTTTCATTTTAATTGATAATCACAAGTTTTTCATTTGCATTTATATTTTATCTTTTATTTTTTTGATACTTTTATATAATCTAGTTTAGGGTAAGTTCTTTCTTGTGGAGTGTTTTCTATTATTAATAATCAATGTGTTAAAGTTATTACAAATGATCCAAGAGCTAGTTACATTTCTCTATTTCTTCCATTTTTATGTATTCAATAATATATATAGCATGTTTTTATGTAGGTTTCAATATTCAATAATATATATAGCATGTCTTTCTATATGTTTCAATATTCAATAATATATGTAGCATGTGTTCGTTTAGGTTTCACTAGTAACAAATTTACTCTTAAGTTTGATATGCATTTTTTAATTTGAAATCCCAAGTTTTTAATATCAAATTACATGTTTAGTCATTTACAAATGTGATTGGTAACTCAAAATTAAGATGAAGTCAAACTTAATTATATCACCATGTTTCTTTTAAAATAGAATAGAGATTCCAAAATTTAAATCTAATTATTAATTATTATTAGATTTATGGTAGGACCATTAAATATTCTATAATTTTTTTAGTAGTATACACAAATCAAAGACTCAGATTTATGTGGAAGGTGGTTGTACTTTTTTTTGTTGATTTAGTGAAATTGTTTAATTAACAAAATCTCTTATGAGCAAGTTTCATATGAAATGAGTTATGTTTTTTTGGGCTTCAGATACAGAAGCCATGGGTCTTGCCCATGGTATTATAACATACCCTATTTATAGACTAAGAAAATCAGTAATAAAATGGATATAAATCTTCATGGATAAAAAATTTATTCCATGCTTTCTCAAATGAATATATGTTAAACTTGTAATAATAATAATGATATAGTTAATTCGGTTTTTTTTATTTTTTTATTTTAGCAAAGTGAGATTTATTATGAAGCAAATGTTTGGGTGTTTGTTGTTTATTAACATTTTCTAACCATTTAATTTATATAATTGTGCTAATATGTAAATTTCTAATAAAAATGTAATTTCTTTTATATTGATAATTTAAATACATTTCAGATATTTTAAAGCTATTTAATACTAAAGGTTTTAAAAATTTCAAAACATATTTGATAGTTAATTGCTCGTGTGTTTACTTCTTTTTCTAAGTCATATGGGAAGTGACATAGTTTATATTATTTTCGTTATTGGATTTGGGTGTTTAAATTTTTTTAGTATAGAGTTTTCTTCTAAAAATAACATGCCCACTTTACTTTGTATGGTTTTATGTATAATTTTGATTGTTTTTTGCTTCTTTTTTTGCCTTCATCTTCTTCATGGATGTTTCTCTTGGCTGTAATTAGATTCAAATAAAAATTAGAAGATAAATATAAATGGATTCAATTTGTCCTTAGGGTACATTCATGTATCAAAAATTGTCGTAGGGTCTTAAAATCATTAGAGCAAGCTTCCAGTGGGCCATGCGTTATGATCTTCATTACATCACATGAATTGCAAAGGCATATATGGATCATTAGAGCAAGCTTCCAGTGGGCCATGCATTATGATCTTCATTACATCACATGAATTGCAAAGGCATATATGGGTGAGCTCCCCTCTCACTCTCACATACACAATAACAATCCAAAGAATCTATGATCCATCCTTATGTGTTGTTTCTACTATAATTTTCATTTGAATCAAAAAATGCATAATTTTTGTTCTTTCGAGGTGATTGGAAGTTTTCATTATGTCAAATTACACAATCATGATCCTTAATGTCACCAAATAAAACACGCGAGTGAATCTTGTAGTAATTCTAAAGATTTTCTTTCATACATTTTCAAAAACACTTTGCATGAAAACGTTTCTTCAAACACTTTTTATTCAAATAAGAGAACATTGATGGTAGATACATTTACTCAAACATTTGCATGGTTCCAAATATGAAACCTTTATTAAAAGAATGAACAACGATAGCTTAGCCAAGTTCTTTATTAATTTGGAGAGTAAGAATACATGGAAACCACTCCATTTGGAAATTATGAGTAAATAAGAAATTTGGCATGTTTTGGCTATAATTGTGGCTAATAGGGTTAATGTTGAAGTCAATTTTGCACAAGAATTACATCCTTCATAAAGTAGCTTGGCCCTTCTATAGAAAATCACTCCCCACTAGACAAACTCAACTTCTATATATATAAACTCATCTGTTTTAATGAGCTTTGACCCTCCATAAATAAAAGTTATCATTTCAAAAAAATAAAAAAACCTAAAATATTAGATATGATATTAAAATAGTTTTGTGTTGTTTGATAAATTTAGGGTTAAAAATAAAATTTTATTCATACTACATAAATTTAATATTTTAAAATTATATTTTTTGGTTTATAATTAAATTTTAAATAAGATAATGTTAAAAATTACCTAAATATAATTAGTAAAATAAATATATCTATTGAAATATTAAAAAAAAAATTATTCAGTTGAGAAGTAAATGCCACTCTATATGGAGTGTATGATAAATTATTAGATTCTAGAGGAATAATACCCACAATGAATAAGGTATAAATAAAATACCAGTTTGTTTGGAGGGTATAATCACTTATTCCATTGACATGTAATCTGAATAAGTACTATCATGGACATCTAAATGACATGATTATAAATGTCTTGGAAAACTATGGGGATGACACTATTTTCCCCAAGAATGAACCAAGACATGGAATATGACAAATTTTTTAATGGTAAATGTTGTAATATGTTAATATATTATATGTATGATCCAATATCACTACATGGATGATGTGAATTGGAACATTTTCATGAGTTATTTATAGTAACAAGAAGTGTTGCCATAAGTTAAGAACTAGGATCTTAACATTAAAAGAAAATACTAAAATTATAACTTTATTAAAAATTATATTGTTATTATTTAAAAAGAAACAAAATGGCATGCATATTTCAACAACAACAAAAAATCTTAGTGGAAAATTTCAGGGTAGAAATATGTCAATATTACTATGAATGTTCCAACATATTCCATTAGGTTTAAATATATGCCATCAACTTAATAATTAAATTATAACTATGGAAGATCTATTTTTCCAATTAGCATCATCATAGGCATATCTATTTTGGAATTTATTTTCAATTTAAGGTAAAAGAAAATATTAACATTAAATTAACAAACTACGAAAGCCATATAAATTAAAAAGGCATAGAAATTAACTAAACTATAACTTTATTACACTTTATATTGTGATTATCTATAGTAATATTTTTTTGCATGTATATTTCAACAAAAAATAATCCTAGTGGAAAATTTTAGTAGTGAAATTTAACCCTTGGAAAAACTTTAAGGGTTTCAAATTTCGAATGGAAATGTTTCTTGTATCATAGTGCATTATTAATAGTAGCCCCAAAATTATTTTATAAGAAAATTTGGCATACAGGTTAGCATAGCCTTATTTCAAGGGAGATCTAAAAAAATTTGAAGATACTAATTTTCATTTACCCCAATTTTCAAGCACAATGATTTATGGTAGCCGTTTCTCCCTTCTAATTTGGTTTAAAATGAGATCTTTATTTCATCGTCCCTTATATCATGGTATTGAGATTAATTTGCAGAGAGCAACCCACATTTAAGTATTCAATTGTCTCCTTTCGATTTTCTATGTTTTCTTATGATTAATGATTGTCATATGTAATAAAAGAGGCTTGTGTATTTTCTTTACATTCCAATACCTCCAGCATGTTCTCCTTTCCCTCCTCAATTTTTTTTTTAATTTTTGGGAGCTGTAGTCTTTTTTCTTTTTTGTAAAATACTGAAAATTTGGTCTTATGAATTAAAAATTACAATTGTGTTATTACAATTTTTGTATCTAATGCTTGGAGGAAAATAAACTTTAATTATAAATACAGTTTAATTTTTAAAAATACACTTTAATTAAAAATACAGTTTAATTTTTAATTTGTGACAGCTGTGTTGGTCGGGTTGTCTTTAAGTTCGTTGAATAACCCAACAATTTATTTATATTTTTCTTGAAGTCTAAACTTTTCTACAACAACTTTCTCTTGTAAATTACTCTTTGGAATACATCTATAGTATTCATTAATGCATAATGACAAAACGCTCAATTAAACTTTATTTTTAGAATTTGTAATTTTTGTAAGTAAATTTCCTTAATTTATCAAAAATAAGTTGTTATTTAAACTGATTTCCTTGGACATCATAAAATTAGGTTTTATGGCAATGGTTTCACACATGTGTTTTGATCATGGAACCATTTTTCAATCTCCCATAGAATTTTAATTTCTCGAATGTATTT
>APFE030738842.1:0-10135 GCA_000404065.3 Pinus taeda | reverse complement strand
TCAGATTACTTATGCACTTCACCAGGGTCAGAATGATGAGTATTCCATATTTCATGTGCAAAAACACAGAGAGGATGACTGTGATTGTAAAAAGAAAACCATACCCAAAGCAGCTCAACAGTATTTATCACTTTGTTGTCATCAAAATTGTTGTTTTGCATTAGCTCACTCAGTTGGGAGTGTCATGGGAAACTTTCATTGCCCATGAAATATTCAAGGGGCCTCAAATTTTTGTAGATCCTCAAGAGGAAGGTGAACCTTCCGGGCAACAAAAAGAGCCTCAAAGAAAAACTGATGAGCCTCGTATTCCTATGTTTGTAACTTATGAGAAAGGCACCAGGAGGCTTTTTGCAGTTACCAAACGAGTACTATCTCCACCAAGGGTGGAAGGGGTCTTGTTTTCTTCACTGGATCACAGGAAAATGCTATCTTCACCTAGGGTGAAAGGGGCTTTGCCTTCTTCTTCAACTGAACAGGTACAGGTCAAAGACAAAGGAAAGCAATAAGTGCATGATGAAGGTCCTACTGAAGGGCAAAACAAATATTTTGTTTTGGTTGAGGAAGATGAAACTGATTTGGGTTCTCAAAGCTCAAGACTCAAGGATGTGATCATCAAAGAGAAGGAGGCTGAAATCCAAGCCTTATCACTTGACCTAGAGAGGGCCAAATGGATCATTAACTTTCTTGAGCAAGAGAAGAAGCAACTTTAGGACAAACATGCAATATTGGAGCTGCAAACAATTACAGAAAACCAGAAAGTGGAAAAAAGAAGGAAAATCAAGATGACATCACTTGAGAAAGAAATTGAGGATGACCAAGAATCATGGTTGGAAAGAGTGAATATCCACCTTGAGAAGATGATTGATAAGGCTAACAAGGAGAAGAAAATGTTGCACTACATGGCTTATCATTACTTAGCTCAGAATAGAATTTGCAAGACAAGGATAAATGGCCTAAAAGCTAAGTTAAAGAGAGCCTTGACAGCCAAAAAGGAACAAGAAAAACTTAAAATTTTGGGTGAAGCTTCCTTGGCTCAGAAAAGAAATTAATAAGCTTGCCTCTTACCAATTTTGAAGCAATTTTGAGAAAATTTCGTCATTTCACGATTTTTAAATGCAAAACACATGAATTTTCACTTGTGCGTTGCGCATTGACTTGGCTAATAATTTTGCAAAATGGCTTACATTTTTGGATTCCTCATGGAAACATAGTGAAATCCAGAAAGTTTCATAAGTTTTGGAGGAGATTTGGGTCACCTAAAGGGAAAAAAATACCTAAAAATGCCCTCTCTGCCACTTTTTGGACCCATAGGAATCAGTCTTGGGAGAAATGATTTTTGTAGGAGAAAATGGACTCCTTATCCAAAAATTCCAATTGTTCTAGAAATTAGATAGGTAGAGCTTTCCAAATTTATTAGTGGATCTATCAGAGTCGTATGAGAATTTGATGCCATCAAGCTCAGGGCATTGCTCATCAGGCAAAATTTTGCCAATTTTGCCTAGAAACTCAGGAAGTTTGCTATCACTTTGACTTTTTCTTCTCTCTTTGGTATATTGATGATGTAATATGTTGTAATATTATATACTATGATGTAAAAATGATGAAATATTACTTGATGGGGTGGATACATCTGTTAGAGTTGATTTAAATGAATAGTTGGCTAATAATTTTGCAGAGCTTGCAAACTTAATTAGTGGATCTATTAGAGTCATATGAAATTTCAATGCTATTAGGCTTAGGGCTATTTTATTAAACACTTAAAGAAATTAAAACGCTTGTTAAAATGTTATAAAATTCTTAGGGCTTAGGGCTTAAAATGTTATAAAATGCTTACGGTGTAGGGTCTATGTATTAGAGTTTAGGTTTTAGGGATTAGTGTTTATAACAATTTAATAAATGAATTTAATAATAACTTAAAATAAAAGTTTCAAACCTCTTGTTAAAATGTTATAACATGCTTAAGATATAATGTTTAGATTTTAGGGTTTAAAATGTTATAAAAGTCTTAGGGTTTAGGGTTTAAAATTTTATAAAAGTATTAGTGATTAGGGTTTAGGTTTGATAACATTTTAGTGAATGATTTTAATAAACACTTAAGAAAGAGTTACAAAATGCTTGCTAGAATGTTATAAAATACTTAGGGTTTATGGTTTAGGATTTAGGGTTTAAAATGTTAAAAAATGGTTATGGTTTTGTGTTTACTATTTAGGTTTTATAACACTTTAGTAAATGATTTTAATAAACACATAAGAAAAGCTACAAAAAACTTGTTAATATGTTATAAAATGATTAGGGTTTCGAGTTTGGGTTTAAAATGTGATAAAATGTTTAGGGTTTAAGGTTTAAGTTTTAGGGTTACAACACTTTAGTAAATGATTTTCATAAACACCTAAAAATATTACAAAAGGCTTGTTAAAATGTTCTAAAATGATTAGAGTTTAGTGTTTAAAATCTTATAAAATTCTTACGGTGTAGGGTTTAGGGTTTAGGGCCACTAGCGTATTGAGGAGTGGCTCTTGAATCATTATTTGAGCTTCTAAATAAATGATATGGGTTAAAACTATGCCCACCATTATTGAGGAGGAATGTTTTTACGTGACAAAACTCCAGGAATCTTCCCATTGGAGTCAACATAATTAAAATATTTTCTATTGAATTCCATTGGAGTTGTTCGAAAGCTACACTTAATTTTTTACATTAAGTTTTTTTCAAGTCACATTTGGTAGGGAACTTCCACCCCCCCCCACCCAACCTATTTTGAGGATGGTACCCAAGGAAAATCTAAGATTCTTCAACATAGACGGCTAGGTTAAAAAAGATTCAAATCCTTCGGAAAAATATACTCATTATCAACTTGACACACCACATATGGAAATAGGACTTAGGTGGGGAGAATAATAATCCATCACAAAACTACTTGGGCTAAACCGAATTGATGACTATGACAGCCCATATAGTGGCTTAGATGTTATTTTCCTTTTATAATTCTCTATAGGAGTTCATTTTCAGGTCCAAGTTTTGTAATACCAACAAAACCCGATGCAGTGTCTCCTATATGGCTTCTAATAGATCATCTATAGAATATTTATTCTCTCTAGGAAAAATGTCTACATCTTCAGTCTCAAGCCAATTTCAAGATACATTTTCTTATTCTCTTGCTTTGGTTAGTACAATGTGACAAAGGGTAGAGTTTTTCTCCTACTAAATCTTCTATTAGGATCATTGAGTTCTTTTATTTGTGCTCACACAGTCTTTCCTGCAAGCAATTCCCATGTTCATGTTCTTAGATCTTCCTGCTGCTAAAGGAATTAAGAAACAAATCAGGAGCATATAAAAAGATTTTCTATGGGGTAGACGAGAAGAGAAAAAGAAATGGGCTTCAGTAGCCTAGGACGAGATCTGTAAATGCAAGGTCCATGGTGCCTTGGGGCTTCATGATCTTGGAACCCTTAGCAGAGTTTTGGGAGCTAAACTCTAGTGGAGGTGGATCAAGCAATCAAAAACTCCCTGGGCTAAGCTTTGGAAACAAAAATATGTCAAGAATTGGTAGGTGAAGGATCACATTAGAATTTCAGGGCATATTAAGGGCTCCCATATTTGGAACCTTGCCTGGGAAAATAAAGATATTGTTCAGCAACATAGTTTCTGGGAGATTTGAGCTGGGAACCTAGCATGATTTAAGGACGATAACTCACAACAGGAACCCAACCTGTATAAAGATGAATTAGTAGCTCTCAAGAATGACACAGACAACAAAGGTCTACTTATGGTAAATGACTTCTGGGACCAGGTAAGGAACAATGGAAAATGGAGAATTTGGAAGGATCTAGGCCATAGTGAATAGAGCCCCTTGAAGGCCCTAGTACACTCTCTTGCTCAGGATCTAGAGCATAGGAAGATTTTGGTATCCTCCTTGCGTGACCAAGTAAGATGGGGAAAGAACACCGAAGGAAACTTTAACCTCAAAGAAGCTGAACAGGTAGTAACAGGATTTAACTACCTAAACCCTGATCAAGTTTGGAAGAATATTTGGCAGAGCCCCCACTGGATGAAACTAAAGCTATTTATTTGGCTAATTCATCATAGGAAAATTTTAACTCTGGAGAATCTCCTAAAAAAAGGCTTCACTGGACCATACAAATGTTACCTTTGTGGCTCACAAGAGGAGACATTGGATCACCTTCTCAACCTCTTCTCTTTAACCTCCACCATGTGGGAGTGGGTGGCCTCAATATTTAGGCATACTGATAGGGATAGATTCAACATTTCTAACACTTTGAAGAATTGGAGGAAAAACTTCTCAGGGAATGAAATCATTCGTAAAGCCTAGACCCTAGTTTCAAGCTTTGTCATCTGGGATGTTTGGAAAGAATGCAATAGTCGGATCTTCAAGAAAAAATCAAGCAAGCCCCAACACATAATTGACCAAATTTTAAGGCAACTCAAAGACACAGTCAGAAGCTTGTTGAGGAAACTTTTGAGGGACCCTCCTCTGCCCCAAGATGCGTGTGTTCTACTTCATTTGGGTCTTCGATCTATAGGCCCACATAGCATAATCAAGGGTGTGAGCGAAACAAATGTAGATATAAATATTTGGAAGCCTCCTTTATATGGTTTCTTAAAGGTCAATATAGACGGACCATCTAAAGGAAACACAGGGTTAGCTGATTTTGGGGGTGTTATAAGAGATGAAAAATGTCAAATAAAGGAGATCTTTCATTGCCACTTGGGGAAGGCCACTAATAACATGGTGGAACTCATCACATTAGAGCAATTCTTGGAAATATTGGTGGATTCAAATTCACACAATGTCATCATTGAAGAAGATTTGGAATTGATTATTAGAGTGGTCAGGAAAATATGCAATGGTACATCACTGGATAAAGTGTCAAAAGACTGGAGGCTATTGTAGGTATTTCACCATATCTATACCCACCTACAATCCTTAAAAATTATAGGCTTTTTCCATGTGAAAACAAAATCTAACATGTTGGCTGATTAATAAGGAAAGGGACATTCTTCACCTTTGGGAGTTGTTACCCCCAGGCAAATTGTTAGAGGATTGTCTCTGTCAGACTGCCAAAGATAGGGGTTGATGGATTGACAAGATGGATCGAAGAGGCTCAAGAGATAGGTGGGAGGACATGGAAGCCTAAATTTTTTGGTTGTTGTTTGGTAGAAGTCTGTAGATTGTATTGGCATTAGTCTTCCATTAGATTTGAGCAAATTGTTGAGATAAACAGAGGAAGACCAAGGGTGCAGTGGCTTGAGGACTGATTCTAGACAGATAAATGTCGATTGATATAGATCTATGGTTTTCAGGTGAGGAAGTTACCCTAAACCGTAAACCCTAAACCCTAAAAAATAAACCCTGTAAACTAAACCCTAAACCATAGGTATTTTATAACATTTTTAAAAGAATTTTGTAACTTTTAGTTAAGTGTTTATTAAGGGAATTTACTAAATTGTTGTAAATATTAAACCATAGACCCTAAAACCTAACCCATAAACCCTATGAATTTTATAACAATTTAAGAAGAATTTTGTAACTTTTATTTTAATGTTTATTAAAAGAATTTACTGAAGTGTTATAAACCCTAATCCACAAACACAAAAAATTAAAACCTAAACACAAAAACATAAACCCTAAACCCCAAAACCTAAACCCTAAACCCCAAACACCAAACCCTAAACCCTAAACCATAAACTGTAAACCCTAACCATTTTATAACATTTTAAAATTTGTTTTGTAACTTTTAGTTAAGTGTTTATTAAAATCATTTACCAAAATTTTGTAGACCCTAAACACTAAACGCAAAAACTTGACCCAAAACCCCAAAACTTAAACCCTAAACCGTAAATCCTAAACCCTAAACCCTAAATCTTAATCATTTTATAACATTTTAAAAATTATTTTGAAACTTTTATTTGAGTGTTTATTAAAATCATTTACTAAAGCCTTATAAACCCTAACCTTTAAACCCCAAACATAAACCCTAAATCATAAACCCAAAACTATGAACATTAAACCCTAAAACCTAAGCATTTTATAACAATTTAAAAAGCGCTTGGTAATTTTTATTTAAGAGTTTATTAAAAGAATTTACTAAAGTGTTATAAAACCTAAACCCTAAACTCTAAACCTAAAACCCTAAACTCTAAACTCTAAACACCAAACCCCAAACCATAAAACTTAAACCCTAAACCCTAAGTATTTTATAACATCTTAAAAAAATTTCTAACTTTTATTTAAGTGTTTATTGAGAGGAATTACTAAAGTATTATAAACCCTAGAATCTTAATCCTAAACCCTAACCAATTTATAACATTTTAAAAAGTGTTTTTAACGTTTATTTAAGTTCATATTAAAAGCATTTACTAAAGTGTTATAAACCCTAAACACTAAATGCTAAAGCATAAAAATTTTACAACATTTTAAAAACTATTTGTAACTTTTGTTTAAGTGCTTATTAAAAGAATTTACTAAAATGTTATAAACCGTAAATCCTAAAACCAAAACCCCAAACCCTAATCCCTAAATCATAAACCCTAAGAATTTTATGAGTATCTATAATAAGGGAAGACCACATCAAGGTATGTGAGTCCAGGAAGGAGAAAATTGTGGTACATGAGATACCCTTCTTCATAAACATTTTTCCTTTTATTTATTTTTCTTCATAACTACCCTAGGCTCCATGGGATGAATGCATTATGTGTAATATGTAGCAGTGGATACCCCGTTAAGGTGGGGTGGTTCATCCCTACACCCTAAAGCCTTAACCCTAAACCCTAAACCTTGTAAACTAAACCCTAAACCATAGGCATTTTATAACATTTTTAAAAGAATTTTGTAACTTTTAGTTAAATGTTTATTAAGGGAGTTTACTAAAATGTTATAAACCTTAAACCATAAACCCTAAAACGTAAACCTTAAACCTTAATCCGAAACCCTAAACCCTAATCATTTTATAACATTTTTAAAAGCATTTTGGAACGTTTATTTAAGTTTCTATTAAAATAATTTACTGGAGTCTTATAAACCCTAACACCTAACCTGTAAACCCCAAACCTAAACCATAAATCATAAACCCTAAACCCTAAACCTTAAACCCTAAACCCCAAACCTGAAAATTAAACCCCTAAACCCTAAGCATTTTATAACATTTTAAAAAACTTTTTGTAACTTTTATTTAAGTGTTTATTAAAAGAATTTACTAAAGTGTTATAAACCCTCAACCCTAAACTGTAAACCAAAAACCCTAAACCCTAACCCCTAAACTCTAAACCTGAGACCGTAAACACTAAACACTAATCCCTAAACCGTAAATTGTAAACCATAAATTGTAAACTCTAAATGCTAAAGCCTAGTAATGTTATAGCATTTTAAAACACATATTGTAACTTCTATTTAAGTATTTATTAAAATCATTTACTAAAGTGTTACAAACCCTAAACCCTAAACTCTAAACACCAAACCCCAAACCATAAACCATAAACCCTAAACCCTAAGAATTTTATAACATCTTAAAAAAATTCTAACTTTTATTCAAGTGTTTATTAAGAGGATTTACTAAAGTATTATAAACCATAGACTCTTAACCCTAAACCGTAAGAAATTTATAACATTTTAAAAAGTTTATTGTAAATTTTATTTAAGTGTATATTAAATACATTTACAAAAGTCTTATAAACCCTAAACCCTAAACCCTAAAGCATAAGAATCTTATAACATTTTAAAACTATTTGTAACTTTTATTTAAGTGCTTATTAAAAGAATTTACTAAAATGTTATAAACCCTTAATGCTGAACCCTAAACCCAAACCCTAATCCCTAAATCATAAACCCTAAGAGTTTTGTGAGCATCTATAATAAGAGAAGACCACACCTAGGTATGTGAGTGTAGGAGGGAGAAAAATTTGCTACATGAGATACAATTCTTGATAAACCTTTTTCCTTTTATTTATTTTTCTTCGTAACTCCTCGAAGCTTCACGAGATGAATGCATTATGTGTAATATGTAGCAATGGATACCTCCTTAAGATGGGGTGGTTCATTCCTACACCCTAAACCCTAAACCCTAAACCCCAAATCCTAAACACTAAACCCTAAGCATTTTATAACATTTTAAAAAGTGTTTTGTAATTTTCATTTAAGTGTTTATTAACGCAATGACTAAGGTGTTACAAACCCGAAACCATGAACCCTAAACCAAAAATATTAAAACTTGAACCGTAAGAATTTTACAAAGTGTTAGAAACCCTAAACCCTAAACCCTAATCCCTAAAGCCTAAACCGCAAACGTGTAACCCTAAATGCTAGACCCTAAACCCCAAACCATAAATTTGAAACCCTAAATTCTAAATCCTATAATTTAAACTCTAAACCCTAAACCCTAAACCCTAAGAATTTTATAGAAATTTTAAAAACGTTTTATAACTTTTATTTAAGTGTTTACTAAAAACATTTACTCAAGTGTTATAAACCCTAAACCCTAAACTCTAAACAATAAACTGATGACCCTAAGCCCTATACTATAAACGCTAAACTCTAAGTATTTTATACCATTTTAAAAAGTGTTTTGTAAATTTTATTTAAATGTTTATTAAAATAATTTACTAAAGAGTTATAATCCCTAAACCCTATAGTCTAAACCCTAAATCCTAAACCCTCAAGATTTTATAGCATTTTAAGCGATTTTTTAAATTTTATTTAAGTGTTTATTAAAAGAATTTACTAAAGTGTTATAAACCATAAACCCTAAACCCTATACCCTAATCATTTTATAAAATTTTAAAAAGTGTTTTGTAACTTTCATATAAGTGTTTATTAAAAGCATTTACTAAAGTGTTATAAACCTTAAAATCTAAAATATAAACCCTAAACCCTAAACCCTAATCCCTACACCCTTAACCCCAAACCCTAAACCCTAATGCCCAAACCGCAAACCCTAAATCGTAAATGCTAAGCATTTTATAACATTTTAAAAAGTGTTTTGTAAATTTTATTTAAGTGTTTATTAAAAGCCTTTACGAAAGTGTTAAAAACCCTAAATTCAAACCCCTAAATCCTAAACCCTAAATCCCAAACAATAAACCTCAAACCATTAACTCTAAGAATTTAAAACATTTTAAAAAATAGTCCGCAACTTTTATTTAAGTTTTTATTGAAATCATTCACTGAGGTGTTATAAACCCTAAACCCTAAAATCTGAACCCAAAACCGTAAACCATAAAGACTAAACCCTAAATCCTAAGCATTTTATAACATTTTAAAAAAAATGTTTTGAAACTTTTATTTATGTGTTTATTAAAAGAATTTACTAAAGTGTTATAAAGCCTAAACCCTAAACCCTAAAACCTCATGACAAGTACAAAGATCAAAATTAATTTTGTAAATACTGAACCTAGTTACATTTTCTTCAATGCTCCCTCTTAATTATGAAGGTATTTATAATGATACTTGGTAATTATCAATATGAACAATTTATCATAAGAAGAATCAGATTGGTAACCCATATGTATAGCACCATAGTAACCATCATTGTTTCCACAGTAAGTCCTTGACTGACAACTCTATCTCTCAGTATATCAGAGAACAATGTTGGAAAAACCAATGATTATAGACACGTTAATCATTGTCTCTCAAGGTACAAACCCACCTAGGTATTCAATGAGTATGAGCTTATAGGACTTTTCTTATATTTGGGTCCCAGCCCTAAAATAATCTAGGTCCTCTTTCCTACTCTCGTCTTGGATTCCCTACATATCCTCAAAGAACCTTGGATGTCAGATGATTACCCGATACTCCATTATTTCTTCCAAAGTAAATACAAGAATGTTTTGCATAGATTTCTCTTCATGGCCTTCACCTAGACTTACGATTTTTAGTCCTGGTTTAGTGCATCACACATGAAATAGAAAAGCACAACTGTCACTCCTTTTTAATAAGGGGCGATGTAATCCAAGCTCCCTCTTGGAAAAGGTGGCGGTGGTGGCACTGAAGGAAAAGTAGAAGGTAGAGGAGGAGGCAGAGGAGGAGATGGAGTAGGAGATTGAATGGAAGGAGGCTCGAGTAGTGGAGGATGTGGAGGTGGAGGATGAGGAGGAAGAGGTGGAGGCAGAGGCAGTAGAAGTG
>APFE030738834.1:71938-95200 GCA_000404065.3 Pinus taeda | reverse complement strand
AAAGAGTGGGTGCCTTTGTCAGACTCAGTTACTTTTTGAGTGAACTCTTTGGCCTAGAATGAGGCCTGTGATGGGGGTTTGACTAATATAATGGAAAATCTGTGATATAAAAAACCTTTAGGGTTTGACCCTGTGCTGTGATGAATTGAATGTCCTCTAGGGTTTGGGAAACCTTGCATAGTTGGAACATGGATGTTTCTGGAGGTTTGACCTTGTTGATGGAAAACTTGTATTATTTTGTATACCATGAGGTTAAGGTACCAACTAGATCATGGTGACTAGTTGTTTTACCTTAAGCTAGATAGCTTGTATGATGGTATAAAGAATCATTGTACTTTAGGTTGCCTAGCTTGTATGATGGTACATAGGGTTGGTACTTAGCAAAAGCCTAGATGGTACCTAGATCCCTGAAAAACATAGGGTTGGTACCTTGGTAGAAGCTTACATGGTACCTAGATCCCTAAAAGATGTTGGGTTGGTACCTTGGCAGTAGCCTAGATGGTAACTAGATCCATGTGAAATGTTGGGTTGGTGCCTTGGCAATAGCCTAGATGGTATCTAGATCCCTGAAACATGTTGGCTTGGTGCCTTGGCAATAGCCTAGATGGTACCTAGATCCCTGAAACATTTTGGGTTGATACCTTGGCAGTAGCCTAGATGGTATCTAAATCTCTAGTATAGTATATGTAGGATATAATGTTGATCTGACTCTTTGTGTGAGAATATTTCAATTTGAGAAGTATCCTTGTATCACTTATGGAATTATGAATACCTCCCTAGTTAAGAGGAAGTGTTGGAAAATGTAACTAAGTTCGGTCTTCATAATTGTCATTGTGCTTAAGTCATTATATATTTTATGTAAAATTATTTTTTCAAGCATAGGTTTCATGCTCAAGTCAATTGGTCATCTAGGTCAAGCATGTTCTTCATGCTTTCAGAGTTTGTCAAAGTCAAAATAATATTTCTCATGAGTCAAAGAGTCAAGTCTTATTTGGACTTTGAAAACAAAAAGGAGAAAGAATTTTTAAATATGTATTTTGGGTAAAAATTCCTTCTAGAAGTCTTCTAGAAGTCAAGTCAGCGCTACCTGTCATGTAGGCTCTGCCCAAGGGACATGATTGTTCGCACACCTTTGGATAAGTATAAATAGAAAAAGTTGGAGCTCATTTTGGACACAATTTGGAGTATATGATCTGAAATTTCGCAGAGAAAGAGGAAGGCCAAAATCTAGGCAAAAAGAGAGTTTGACTTGGCTTCTAGAAGGTGAAAGGGTCTTGGATATCTCATTTGATCTGATTCTATAACAATAGAATTTTTTGGGTTTTTCCTTGGCTTGGAGCCTATATCTTGTGTTTTATGTTTTCTCATGATCTTCACGTATTTTTGTTTTGGTAATTACTTGATGAAGAACTAATAAAGAAATAAAATACCAACAAACATCGCAAGTAATTATCAAGTAAGGAGAATCAACTCTAAATCTGCAAATATATTGATTTTCCAACATTTTCTTCCATATATTATAGCATATACAAAACTTGATATATGTACCTTTGACATACCCATCCCTTATTTTTTTAAAGTGGTGTCACGTCCGTGCTTTAGACCCAAATGTACCCTTGCTAACTATATATATATATATATATTCAAAACACTTTTGACAGTGCGCTCTCCATAAAAAAATACATTATGTTGCATATACATGAAAATGCAATAAGTCATATATACATACATAGTGTTTTCAAGGCTGCAATGTTGAAAATGTTATATATATATGTTCACAGGTACAACGCGATATATTATAAATGAGAAACATATATATACTATCAATAATGTCAACATCCATCATGTTATTTGCAAGAATTGAACCTGAGTGGGGAGATTCCATTCCTTCCTCCGAACCACCTGGAAGACAACTCATAAAGAAATGACACATTTAATACCATAAAAATGTTTAGGAAACTTTGATCTAATACACTATTTAAGTCCAAACACAGTAACACCAACATATTTAGAGTTTGCCCATTAACCACTGTTTAATTAGCACTTTTTACTTTACAAACTGTTACACAGTAATTTGTCACTATCCTCATCTCAGTCCCTCTGTTGTGTCATGTGTCAAATAAACATGTCCATATCTTCCCACTTATGCAAGAATATTAAGCAAATGCTCTTTAACGCTGAAGATTAACCCTTTTTGACTAAGTTCCTACATCGTTGCTAGTAAACCCTTAAAATCCACGATGATTCCCTGTCATGCACTGTATCATTGCGACGTCATCGCAAGTCCCCAGTTCATGACCCGCGACAATCCAGATTTGACGAATTTGTTCAAATAATCGGTCTTCTAGATGTTTCTAGAGTTGGTTGTTGGGTCAGTTTGGGTCACCTTTCTGCCTCTAGGATGGTGGTTCCGCCTCTTGTGCAACCTCCCTTGAGGATAAGCTCCCTCTCCCTCATTTCATGGAGTCTCCTTCTCCTATAAAATCACTCACCATTGCTATGGTCTGCTGGCTTTTTTAACTAGTTAGTAGTTCTTTTGGTTGGGCAGTCCTGCTAGTGCTTTGGAATTTTGATAGATAGTTGGTGTGGGTGTGAGTGTGGGATTGTTGATAGCTTGTGGAAGGTTGTGGAGTGCCCTTAACTTTGTTTTAAAGCCTATGAGTGAGAGAGAGAGACATTGTATGTTGGGAGATTCATCCTTGAAGAGTGAATGCTTGAGAAACATACTGGCTGGACCCTTTAAGAAGGCTTGCGGTGTCAAGACTTAGTTGTAAGCTTGCTCTTGATTCATTATTAATACAGTCAATGATGTTTTCCTATGTCTTGTATGTAATTTACTTGATAGCTCGTGCCTTCTTGACTTTATGAGTAAATAGATCATTGTTGTTTTCCAATTACGCGCTTTGTTGTTTTTCCTTTGTGTTGTTTCAGGCTAATCACTCGTTGAGGAGAAGGAAGCGGAAGCTAGAGCAGTGCAACGAAACTTCATTGACCACCAGTTTGAGGTAGGCCTCCAGCAGTGACTATTTAAGGAAATCAATTGTTGATTTGTCTTTGTTGTGACTAGACCCACTCTAGGGCTAGAGGGGTTGCCTCTATCCGCAGAGAGAACACTTTCCTGCATCACAAGTTGGCGACTCTATTGAGGAGTCCTTCGTATGTTTTTTCTCTTGTTTGCTTTTGTTTGGTTTTGATTTGGTGTCTCTTGAATTTTGGGGTCAAACCATCAGTTTTTGGGTTACCTGGGTCAATCTGGGAAGTCCCCTTACTGTCTGGAAGAATAATCTGGTGCCATTTAGATGATTTTACTTTGTCTTTTGCTTAAGTAAGATCGTCGCTGAAGATAGCCTAACAATCGTGACGACGTCGTTGATGTTCTAGCTTTGTACCCGCGACTATTTGGCTTTCGTCTCGGGTTTCTAGTTTAAATCCAGCGACGACTCCTGAAATCGGATCGTCACTGAAAACAAGTGTACTTTAGCAACTAGTCTCTAGTTGTCAATGTAACACCCGCGACGATTTTTGTAAAGTTGTTTTTACAACTTTACCTCCTGAATCCACCTGTCTTGTTTATCCCCTGTTGTTTCTTGTCTCTCATTAGCTTGTTTTGGTTGCTTTTGGTTAAGGTACTGTCTCGTTGATTTCATTTGAGTGAATCTTGTGTTTTTAGACCTCATGACCTAGCTCTCTTAAGCATTTCAATCTGTTTGCTTGGGTTGCTTGTCTATCCAAGGTTTGTCTGCAACTATCTTATTGATTTGCTTGAGGCTTTTTTGTTGCTTGTTTTCTTGCTAGTTGATTTTTAGTGTCGATTATTGAACCAATTTTTTATGTTGATTCGATTTCTTCACTACCAAGCATAGATCAAAATTGTTTGGATTGATCAGTTCACACTTGCTTATTTATCTCTTTAAATTCAAAACAAAAAAAAATTAAGGGATTGCATTCATTTGATATACGAAAGTGAAAGTATATGTGCATTTAAAATTTTCATGTTTGAGAAATTGAAAAGAGAACTCTAAATCTTTCATTAGTGGTATTGATGCATTGTGGGATTAGTATATTGATGCATTGTGTTTTTTAGTGTTTGCATTCGCTTGTGTTTGTTTGGAGATGAACTTTCTACCTTCCTTTAAGTAGGTGTTCATCGAAATGAAAGATGCTTTACTCATTCTAGTTGCATCCTAGGGTTTTTGATATACATACGGTAGGGCCTGAAATCTGAAACCTAATTCAAGATCAACTCTAAAATTAACTGAATGAACTTAACAATGCATTGGAACATAATGCATATTATTTAGAGGTCTAGGCTAGAGATGTGCTCTGACATCGTTAAACCTAGTCACTATTGCTTTCACTTAAGGTTGGGTGATTCCTCATTTTGTGACTCAATAGTTGCTAGTACGGACTTGCACTCTCCGTACCATTGAGTATATATCGAGAGACCCCACTAGGTTATCATCCTACATGCATAGGAATCCATGTTTGCTGCCTTGCAAACTGTGACGCACCGAACACAACATTCGAGAAGATTGACTGCCATACGGAAAGTCCTTGGTTTTCATTTGATCGCCAAGGTGTATATGCAGTTTTACGAGTTGTTTGGTAAACCTTTTGCCTAGTTCCCCAGAGTAGTCACTTTTGTTTCTTTTCGACTGCTTAAAAGAAAAGGATCATCTGAGCACTTGTCCTTTCAGGCTCATTAAACCTCAAAAGAGATAGAGTCACATTTTCGTCCTTTTCTTGACTCTTGAAACATGAAAAGGTCAAGCTTTGTTCCTATGTCATAAAATTCACTACCGACGAAATATTCCTAGTAACAGTTAGAGTTCTTCATTATAGTTAGAGTGTTTTTCAAGCTCGTTCTCGATGGCAACATCCCCTGAGTCTACCGGCCAAGATCTTCCCCCAAATGGAAATACTAGTCCGTTTCCGTCTTTTGGAAATGCTGGTGCTCCGTATATGGCAACATTGTCTTTGCCTGGGGTAACCATCGGTCTGCCCGTTTGGTTGTTTTCAACCTCGGTGGTCCCGAGTGTCATGACTCTTGTTCCACCGTCTCCTTCATCTGAATCACGACACGATGATTCCAAGGTTGAGCCTGCACCTTCTTCCTCTGTTCCTTCATCTTTATCTCCTACTTCGCCTAGTGAAAGTTTCACGTCTAGTAACCAGGAGACTAAGAAGAAGAAGTCTGATAAGCGTGAGGTCACTTGTGCCGTTATTGCTTCGAGTACATCTCAAGTCGGACCACCTTCTGCTCCTCCACGGAAGGTTAAGTTTCCTTGTAAATTGTGCAAGGGTGACTATCTTCTTCGTGATTGTCTTGGCATCCCTAGGATCTTGGAAGTATGGTCTCATGATCCAGCTCATCCCTTGTCATCCTCTGAAGCTCATGGCGATGATATTCTATCAACTGGCAGTGGTAAGAAGAAAGGGAATATTCGATTCCCCTGTAGGCTATGTGAAGGAAACCATCCCCTTCACCTTTGTCTACTCATGGATAAAGCTTCCGCCGTTTCGGAAAGTCTTACAACTTCTTCGCCTCGACTTCCCGTTAGTTATCAGAAGCTCTCTTTAGACCCTTTCCCCGTTGACAAAGAGATTGACTTAGATTCTTCTCTTGTCCGTCCTCCTCTTTCCAAACCTGGGTATGCTAAGCCAGTTCCAGACCAACCATTGGCCAGAGAGAGTGTCGACTTGGATTCACCACCCGTTGACCACTCTGTTTCGGAAAAGCGTGATGATCGCACTGCTCATGTTCTTCTCGTCTCGTCAGATTCTCCTGAGTTCGAAAACGACCCTCCTATCCTCGTTGATCAGGAACGTCCTTCTTTGGTTCCTATAGAGCATGGGGGCAATCATATGATACCCCCACCAAGTAGTTCAGTCATTTCCTTCCACTGGAGTCATTTGACTACATTTTGCCTTCCATCCTACGTGCCTTTCCAGATTACTGTACATGCCTATGATAAGGCAGTACTTGGCACTGTCTTGGATGAGGGTGCATCGGTTAGCCTCATGCCTTTCACTACTTAGCAAGCTTTGGGCTTCCCGCAGCTTGTGCCAGTCGCGCAGAATTTGTTGGCATTTAACGGAGGAACTAGCAGACCTTTGGGGATCCTTTCGAAGTTTCCTATTACTTTGGGAGGCAAAACCATCTATATAGACGTAATGTTTGTCCAAGGTGCTTTAGATTTTAGTCTTCTCCTTGGCCATGACTATGTTTATGCCATGGGGGCCCTTATCTCTTCACTTTTCCGTGTGGTCTGTTTTCCACATGAGGGAAGAATGGTGACCATCGATCAATTATCGTTCTTTAGTCCCTCAGTGCCTCCTGTGCAGCCGTCATCCCCTATCGATTCTTGCTCGCAAGCAGTACCTTCCCAGCCACACGTCAATTATGTGGCTACCCGTTCCGTCTCCACATCTACTGATGATCATGTAGATGGTCTCGTACATCATGCACTGGGGGCATTGGAACCTGATCTGTCATTCGTGTCTCATGACATGTATTCCTCCCAGAGTGTGGTTCTTCCATCCAGTGGAGATCTCTTGGGAGTCATATTTTCGTATGACCCATGAACAAGAGTACCGAGGATAGTTTGATCTTGTGTCAACCTCGTTAAAAAATGAAACAAGGGATGTGGAGCATAGTTCTTATCTTGTATTAAGCTCGTTACAAAATGAAACAAGGAGTCTCGAGGATAGTTTGTTCCTATGTCAACCTTGTTAAAAAATGAAATAAGGAGTCACGAGCATAGTCCCTGATCTTGTGTCAAGCTCGTTAAAAAATGAAACAAGGAGTTCCGAGGATAGTTTGTTCCTATGTCAACCTCGTTAAAAAATGAAACCGAGCGTCCGAGGATAGTTTGATCTTGTGTCAACCTCGTTAAAAAATGAAACAAGGATCATAGAGCATAGTTCCTTGTCTTGTGTCAAGCTCATTAAAAAATGAAACAAGGAGTTTCGAGGATAGTTTTTATCTTGTGTCGACCTCGTTAAAAAATGAAACAAGGGGTATCGAGCATAGTTCCTTGTGTTATGTCCAGCTCGTTAAAAAATGAAACAAGGGTTATGAAGATAGTTCTTTTACTGAGTCAACCTCATTAAAAAATGAAACACTTCCCTTTCCAACTCGAGTCTTTGATTAAGATATCTTAAAATCCAAGTCGAGTCTTTCCAAGCTCTCGAAAGTGAACCTTCATTCCATCCACTTCATTGAATGCAATGAAGGTTGGGGGCCATGTACCTTAATTTGTGTCATTATGTTGGGGGCATGCGAACTCATAACAAGAGTAGTTTTTTCATTTTAAGCTTGTGTAAACATGAAACCGAATCCAAGCAGAGTTCTCCATGGTTCAAGCTTGTGTAAAAATGAACCCATACCTGATTTACATCTCGTGATTGTCATTTTTATCCGCTAAATTCTGCTATAGAGACTTGGTTGTTTCATTCCATCGCCACCATCTTTTTGGCCGACCATATGCTTTCACTTGGATGTTTTTTCCTTTCTTGAGGAACCGCAGCGATGAGTGGTTTTATTAGCCAGCCTCTTGACCATTACATGTTTTGAGCAGTTCCACCATTACTGAAACCAGTTGCTACACTTTATACCACTCGTTCCTCTAAGACAAGTCCCCTTTAAGCTCTTTTCGATTGCCGAGTTTTTCTTTTTTGATTCGTTAAACGGAATAAAAGGCGGTCCACTTTGAGCTATTTTCTGACTATACAAACATGAAAAGATCATCGGACTTTTGTTGTTTCGAGTTCGATACTGGTTATGAAACGACATGTCTCTGATCGTTTTTTTACTCTTTCGAATCGAGGTCACTAATTACGAAAAGTACTCCTTGATTATAAAGGTCAAGCGGTTTTCTTGAATATTGTTTTATACTTTTTCGGGCTCGAGGGACACAAATCTACGAAAAAGGACCCCCTTACGGTTTTCTTTTCCGTGTCTTTTTCAAACTCTCTAAACATGAAAAAGACCCCGAGTTTTACCTATGTCGGACTCATTAAACCCTGACAACATTGGACTCGTCACCATGACGAAACTCGAGCTTCTCCTCCCTAGGGCTCGTTAAACTATTACTAGGTTGGATTCGATCGAAGGTCGAACTTATATTACAAGCATATGCTATCCCCTTCAAGCTTGTTTTAAAAAGTAATTGCAGTACTCACTAGCAATGATGGGGGAAAATTTTGGAAGTCATCATTGCTTATCTATGGCAGCTAGTCACTCTTGAACATCGACACTTTTGCTTCTTGTCGGGTTGGGATATCCATACATCGTCATTCAGGCTTTCGCGGATCTGGGTTGCCATTTTGCCTCATTCCATCTGATCCATGTTGCCTCCATCGAGCCTCTGATCCCTTGGTATCAAAATGTTGCCACATGTCGGAGTCGTGTCGTCGATATGTTCAAGAGTATAATCCTTCTGCAGTTTACACCTCCTCCTTTGATATTCTGTTTCGTTGTCTACCACTTGTTCTTTATTTCATGTCATTGATGGGGGAAACATCATGGCCCTCCTGCAACGAATCGTCTCTTGTCAACATCAGCTCCTTATCCAGGAGATTGATCTAGACATCCCTTTCGGTACCTTGGAACTTGCATGCCTTAATGGCAAGTTCTTTGTTCCTGACGATAGACTTTCCTCATTGGTCTTTGATCGGGTGATTCCACGAGTGTTCGAATTCAGCTCATTTTTCACACTTAGTGGATTGTATTGGACAGTGCTTTGAGAGCCATTGGCATTATTGATGGTTTCTCTCGTGCTTGTTAACGGTTTTCATCATTGATTGGTAATATCATGTTCGACTTCAGCGCATTTGTTCACATGGTAGGATTTGTACTCTGATCGGTTGGGTTTCAAGACCCCAAATTGAGATTGCATATGTTCGAGTTGTGTGGATTGCTTCGTGATTACAAATATGAATCCTTGATGGATGGCTGCGACCATGCCTAAGTCTTCATGGATGGCTACGACCATACCTTTCTCATTATTACGGTCTTATTAACTGGGTGGCTGTGTCCATACCACAGACCAAGTTTCATAAGTCTTATGGATGGTTGCGCCCATGCCTAGACTATATGTATTTCACTATTGCAGATATCAGTTGTACTTGCGCCTGCAGGATCTTCAAGGTGGTTCCAGTTCAGACAGTTTCGTAAATCATTTCACCACTCCCACTCTCTCGGGCTTTAGGGGGCATCTGTTACACAGTAATTTTTCACTGTCCTCATCTCAGTCCCTCTGTTGTGTCATGTGTCAAATAAACATGTCCATATCTTCCCACTTATGCAAGCAGATTAAGAAAATGATCTTTAACGCTGAAGATTGACCCTTTTTGACTAAGTTCCTACATCATTGCTAGTAAACCCTTAAAATCCGTGACAATTCCCTGTCATGCACTGTATCGTTGTGATGTTGTCGCAAGTCCCCAGTTCATGACCCGCGACGATCTAGATTTGGCGAATTTGTTCAAACTGTCAGCCTTCTGAATGTTTCTAAAGCTGGTTGTTGGGTCAATTTGGGTCACCTTTCCGCCTATGGAATGGTGGTTCCACCTCTTGTGCAACCTCCCTTGAGGATAAGCTCCCTCTCCCTCATTTCATGGAGGTTCCTTCTCCTATAAAATCACTCACCATTGTTATGATCTGCTGGCTTTTTTAACTAGTTAGTAGTTCTTTTGGTTGGGCAGTGCTGCTATTGCTTTGGAATTTGATAGATCGCTGGTGTGGGTGTGACAGGGGTGGGATTGTTGATAGCTTGTGGAAGGTTGTGGAGTGCCCTTAACTGTGTTAAAGTTTATGAGTGAGAGAGAGAGACATTGTATGTTGGGAGATTCATCCTTGAAGAGTGAATACTTGAAAAACATATTGGTTGGACCCTCTGAGAAGGCTTGCAACATCAAGACTTGGTTGTAAGCTTGCTCTTGATTCATTATTAATACAATCAATGATGTTTTCATATGTCTTGTATGTAATTTACTTGATAGCTCATGACTTCTTGACTTTGAGTAAATAAATCAGTGTTGTTTCCCGGTTACGCGCTTTGTTGTTTTTCTTTTGTGTTGTTTAAGGTTAATCACTCGTTGAGGAGAAGGAAGCGGAAGCTGGAGCAGTGCAACAGAACTTCATCGACCACCGGTTTGAAGTTAAAACAGTGCGAAACACGCATATGGATTTCCAAATGAATTCAAATGAATTGATTGAGCTCAATACTCAATAATAATACAGAGATATTTACAAAGATAGAAACATCAAGTTTCTGTGTAAGATTCAGTTTCATCTAAGAAACTGCTAAAGAAAGGAAAATAGCAACAACTAGACGAATGAGCATTAAACTAATATTAGAATTATTCTAATACCCTCCCTTAATGCTCAATCTATTGACAACACCAATAGACCCCCTGAATTGTTCAAACTTAGCAGGACCAAGAGGCTTGGTGAAGATGTCTGCGGGCTGCTCTGTTGTGGGAACATATCTCAACTGAACGGATCCATCTTCAACAAGTTGGCGAATGTAGTGGCAATGAGTTTCCACATGTTTTGTTCGTTCATGAAAGACGAGATTTTTGGCAAGTTTGAGCACTCCCTGATTATCACAAAACAAGGAAGTAGGACCTGTCTGGGAGGCATGCATATCTGCAAGCATACGTTGAAGCCAAACTGCTTCACATGATGCCTTAACTGTTCCTCGATACTCTGCTTCTGTTGAGGAGAGAGCCACTGCTTGCTGCTTCTTACTAGTCCAGGTGACAACACCAGATCCTAGACTAAATACATATCCAGCTGTAGATTTACGATCATCAACCGAACCGGCCCAGTCAGAATCTGTGTAACCACTGAGTATAGGATCGGAAGTGCGAGTGTATAGAAGTCCATAATCAGAAGTGCCACGCACATATCGTAGCACTCGCTTTGCTGCTATCCAATGATCAGCTTTAGGAGCAGACATGAAGCGGGAAATGTAGCTCACTGCAAAACTGATGTCTGGTCTGGTGGCAGTAAGATAGATAAGACTGCCTACTAATTGTCTGAATAAAGTTTCATCCACAGGAGGAGAGGATGACTGAGCTGAAAGTTTGAGCCCTGGTTCCATAGGAGTCGTGGCTGGTTTGCAATCCTGCATTCTGAACCTGTCCACGAGATTTTTGGCATACTTGGACTGAGAGAGAAAGATGTGATTCTCAATCTGCCAAACTTCAATCCCCAGACAGTAGTGAAGAAGTCCCAAGTCTGTCATATCAAAAATTTTGCATAAGTCTTGTTTGATCCCATGGATCAAATGTGCAGAGCTGCTAGTAATGATAAGGTCATCTACATAGACAACTACAAACAAGATATCATCACCAGTATGCTTGATATACAGGTTTGCATCAGATGGGCTCCGCTGAAAACCATGATCTGTCAGGTACTGATCAATTTTCATGTACCAAGCCCAAGGAGCTTGTTTCAATCCATAGAGAGCTTTAGCTAATCTACACACTTTCTGTTCTTGACCGGCAATCTTAAATCCTGGAGGCTGTGTCATGTAGACTTCTTCTTGTAAGTCACCATTTAGGAAAGCACTTTTTACATCCATCTGATGAACTTTCCATTTAAACTGAGCTGCTAGAGCAAGGACAAGCCGTATGGTACTCATTTTGACTGTAGGAGCAAAAGTCTCCTCATAGTCAATGCCTTCCTTCTGTGAGAATCCTCGAGCCACAAGACGAGCTTTATACTTGTCTAGAGTTCCATTGGCTTTGTACTTCACTTTATATACCCATTTGCAGCTAATGGGCTTTTTTCCTTCAGGAAGATCAAAAAGGGTCCATGTATGATTTTTCTGAAGACTCTGAAATTCAGCGTCCATAGCCTGTTCCCATTCAGGTGTACCCTTAGCCTCTGAGTAAGTTTGAGGCTCAAAGATACTGTGTATATTAGCCATAAGCGCAAAATTTACTGTAGACTGTTGTGTGCTCTTATGTCTAGATGTGCGTCCTTCAAGAAGTTCATCATCCCGAAGAGCACCAATGGTTTTAGCCCACCATTTTGGTCGAAGAGTAGAGGAACTAACATTAGGAGGAGGAGAAGAGGGGTCAAGAGTAATAGGAGTAGTAAGAGAAGTGTTATTTTCCGGAGGAAGCTCGGGCAGTGTATTATCAAACATTGATACTGCATCATCCCTCCCATCAGGTGGACCTACCGAAAGAAGAACACTGTGAGGCTGATCTGTAGAACACTGCTCAGAAGAAGAAGACTGAAAAAATCCTTTGTCTTCATCAAATACCACATCCCCACTGAAGCTAAGACGACCAGTGTCAATATCTATTAGTCTATAGGCCTTGTGGTGATCACTGTACCCTGTCATCATGAGTTTCTGGCTTTTGGAATCCAACTTGGAACGTTTAGCAGCTAGAATCCAAACATATGCAATTGAGCCAAATACTTTGAGGTGACTGATCTTAGGCTTACAACCAGACCACACCTCTTCGGGAGTTTTCCCTTTAACAGCCTGAGTGGGTGATCTGTTAAGAAGATAGACAACAATAAAGACTCCTTCAACCCAGAATTTGTTGGGAACATTCTTGTGTTGTAACATGGAGCAAGCCATTTCAACAATCGTGCGGTTGCGGCGTTCAACAACACTGTTCTGCTGAGGGGTGTAGGGTGTAGTGAACTGGCGTTTTATGCCATGAGTATCACAGAATTTGGAAAAAACAGAAGAACAAAATTCCCCCCCCGTTATCTGTCCTAAGAGTCATGATATCACAACTAGACTCTTTTTCAACTAAGGTTTTAAACTTCTGAAATATACTAAATGCATCAGATTTATTTTTTAGAAAATATACCCACATCTTTCTACTGAAATCATCTACAATAAGCAAAAAATATTTGCAAGCAGTGATAGAAGATGTTTTCATGGGACCACATATATCAACATGAATTAGCTGGAGTACCTTAGATGCGCGCCAGGATTCTCCATTCGTGAATGAAGACCGATGTTGTTTTCCAGCTTGACACGCGCTGCATACGCCCAACTGCTGAGTCTGAATATCAGGTAACCCTGACACAAGTCCTTCCCGAGAGAGATGAGAGAGATACTGCATGTTTAGGTGCCCATATTGCTGATGCCATAAAGTGCTGATGGGAGAAGCACGAGCTGCTAGAGCCACTTCTGGAAAATTACCAGTGTCAAGAAGCCTGTATAGATCATGATCTTCTAGGCCAACAACAACTGTAAGATTAGTCTCCTTGTCGATAATAGAGCATTTGTGCACACTGAATACTACATCAAGCCGAGGGGAGTTCCTCATAATCTCACTGACGGACAGCAGATTAATTTCCATCCCAGGAACATAGTATACATCCAGGAAGATAAGTGTGCGTCCACCAGACTGAATTTGAACTGTACCTCTGCCATCTACTGTGTATTTTTCACCTCCTCCAAATACCATAGAATCACTAAAAGGTGAGAAGTCAATAAACCAGTCACGCCTGTGAGAGAAATGGCGTGATGCACCAGAGTCAATGTACTAGGCAGATGATGGAAAATGATCGGAAGACCTTTTAGCCATAAAAGTGTAAAAGGCAGAATCTGTTTGCTCGGAATGTTTTGCAACATTTGCTGTCTGACGAAGTCCTCCCTGTTTCTTCTGTTCAGAAGCAATTCTCTGTCGGCAATCTTTCTTCATGTGACCAAATTTGTGACAGTAGTTACACTGCACAGTTTTCTTCCTAGCAGGATCAAAAGACTGAGAATAACCTTTCTGCTAAAAGGACTGAGATGACTGATATTTGGCAGCAAAGGCATTTTCTGAAGAGGCTGATGCTGCACCACTACCAAACTGTTGTTTCCATCAATCCTGCCGCATAAGTTTGGTGCATAAGTCTGGGAACTTTAGATCAACATTAGTGGCAGTGATATTTAGAGTTTCTATGAAGTGCTCATAAGATTGTGGTAGACTTTTCAGAGTGATGACTACTAGACCTTCTTCCTCCATGGTGCGACCAATGGCTTCGAGCTGATCTCGAATATCTTTAATCTTGTTGAGATGTTCCTGTAAAGACATATGTTCGTCCATCATGATGGAGAACAACTGATTTTTGAGAAAGAAAGCTTTGCTTTTGTCGGATGTCTCGTGAAGGTCCTTCAACTATTGCCAGATCTCAGCAGCTATCTTGCCAGAAGGAATCTGTGGTAACTGATCATCAGCGACAGAGAGCTTGAGAAGCATAACTGCCTCTCAATTTCGATCATCAAACTTGTCTTGATTGGTGCCAGCTGTACCAGGACGGAGCTCCTTTTTGAGAACGAGCTGGTCAAGACGCCTATATTCAAAAATGGTTAACATTCTCTGTTTCTAGATGTTGTAGTTTGTGCCATTGAAGCGTTGACTACCTTCCAGCATTAGGTTGGTTAGTGAAGCCATCTGTCTGTTTCTCAAGATAGTGAGATCTGACTGATCTGAACAGAATCTGAAAGATTCTGGTATATAAAATAACCCGAAATTGCTCTTTGAGGAAGAAATATCAATTGCTGCATGCTAAAAAATTAGCAGTTTCGGACCACGCAAAACAGAATATGGATCACTGATACAGAGTAAGCGTTTGCCTGGAACAGTCGTGGCACAAAATGTAAAAACTGGAACTCCTGTTTACTGAATAAAAAGAATTGATGCCTCGCTGTCCGGCAGCGCCAGTGACAGATCCGCACACTTATATACTAGATTTTATTTCATAAACAAACTGAAATTTGCACGGGCTGGAATAGACGCTGCACGAGTTAGGAATATATTGACGGATCCGCTGCAAACTGAGTTTTATATAATAAAAAAAATGACCTGGTCCACGCTATATTGATAATGCGACACACGCATATATGACAGCACCAGTGGAGATCTGTAGTTGCAACAGTCGCAAAACGTATAGAGGTGACGTAAGCGTAAATTTTAATCAAGACGCTGCACGGGCTGGAATATATTGACGGATCCGCTGCAAACTGAGTTTTATATAAAAAAACATGACCTGGTCCACGCTACGTTTGATAATACGACACACTCATATATGACAGCACTGGTGGAGATCTGTAGTTGCAGCAGTCGCAAAACGTATATACGACAGTAGAGGTGACGTATTCGTAAGCATAAATTTTAATCGACTGTTGAGCTGTGACTCGGTTTGGACCTTCCGTCAGGTAAAAAAAAATTACTACGGGACCCACGAAATGGAAAACGACACGGTTTCCGCTTAAAAAAATGTGTATCTGCAATAGAATATCATGAGAGTTCAAATCTGGCACCGAAAAATTCGTTCACAAGCTTCCAACACACAGAATCACTGAGAGCTGTGTTGACCCGAGAGCTTCCGGACTGAAATCAGGTCCATTTAGCGCTAAAATCGATCGATTGACCCTTGGCAAAACAGCCCTTCTAAAAAACTCCCGCTGCACGTATTCTTGGACGCTGGTTGAGCTTGGGAAACCCTCGTCCAACGTAAAAAATAATGCCACAAAAAATTCGCTGGAACTACCACGAATTTAAAAAAAAATTGAATCAACAAAGAACGAATCTGGAACAGAGAGCAACAGCTGAAGAGTTATTTTGAACAATCCACTTCTGTATCGAGATAGACGACTGTAAGCGTTTATCACAGTGAGCAAAGCCGAAGCTGAGACTCAGTGAAGACTATCTAGCTTACAGAGGACTCGACCTTAGAAAGGAATAACAGAAATAACTCAAGAGAAAAGGCTCTGATACCATAAAACAGTGCGAAACACGCATATGGATTTCCAAATGAATTCAAATGAATTGATTGAGCTCAATACTCAATAATAATACAGAGATATTTACAGAGATAGAAACATCAAGTTTCTATGTAAGATTCAGTTTCATCTAAGAAACTGCTAAAGAAAGGAAAATAGCAACAACTAGAAGAATGAGCATTAAACTAATATTAGAATTATTCTAATAGAAGTAGGCCTCCAACGATGACTGTTTAAGGAAATCAATTGTTGATCTGTCTTTGTTGTGACTAGACCCACTCTAGGGCTAGAGGGGTTACCTCTGTCTGCAGAGAGAACACTTTCCTGCATCAAACAAACATAATTCTGTTAGGCAATTCAGCTATTTTGGACCACAGTAAGAGATTTATACCACCCTAGATTACCCCTTAAGTTACTTATACAATAATTTAACCGTGATCAGTCAAAGTTATGTTGCTGAAGCTATTTAACTTTTATATTCAAACATAAAAGCAAGTGAGAAATGGATCTTAACAAAATCCCAATCTAGTTATCTAGAAGCTAAACAGAAGCAAACATGCATCTGCCATTTGGTTTATTTGATCATGATTCTGAGAAATATTTATCAAGAGTATCAAAGTAAAAATGAAGACATAAGTAAAAAGGTAAACTAGAAATAGATTTTGATTCATATCCACTGAAAAAACAACTCCTGAGCTTGAATGGAGGAAACATAATCTTCGCTACCCAAAACAATGGGCAGAGCAAACTCATCTTCCACCAAAAAGAAAAAAAAAAAATTACATCCGAAAATCAACCTTTCCAACAATGAAATTCCTCACACATCCATTCTCTTAGTTCGCATATCCTTCAAACAGATCATTTTGCTTACCACGTTGCAATAAATATGAGTCGCTTCACTTCAATACCATAAGATCAAATTATAAGTTATACACATGACATGAACATTTCACTCCAACCATGTATCTTGCAAAACAAGACATTTGATCAACATTGCTATCTTTGTGTTATAGTTTCCAATGAGCCCTGATAAAAATAAGAAAAAACAAAGGGAAATAAACCAAAACAAGTAACATAAAAGGAAAACTGGAAAGCCAGGCAGCAAGAGGGATGTCACATTCTGAAATAAAATTCAGCCTGTGGAATAAAACAACTTCAAGAATCTCGTTGCTGAACCAGAAAGTCAATTTAGTGGAAATTTCATTGTTTATAAACTAATTTACTTTTGAACAATTTGCACAAAAGAAACAATTCAAAACAAGCCAAAATAAACCATCCATAATATGCATTCCCTTTCTTTATATTTATATACTTGTAAGCATCCTCATTTATTCCAACTATCCTGAAAGCATTGAATGTGTAACAGTTTTCTTGAACCTACAATTCCTTGTGCCAATAAAGACATGTAAACAGAAAATCAAATCCAAACATAGAGTTGTAGATGTTGACCACACAAAACTATAAGCATTTTGAGTATAGATTAGGTCACATATACAAATTTAACCGTCTTTGGTGATCTTCGAATCAATGTAAAACTAGAGTTTATATGCACGAAATATCAACAGGAGATGTGGATTCAGCATATCAATAGTATATATCACACAATATGCAGCTTCTTGAACAGTAGGCTCTTGTCCAAGTCACTCCCTAGTGTTCTTCTTGAGCCACTTCAGGTAATCATGGTTTCCTCCGGAAATAGGTAAAGAAATAACTTCTGGTACTCTGAGAATGAAAAATACCATTATGAGCAATCACAGACTCTTGTTATGATATGAAAGCTTAAATGATTCTCACTGTTGTGCAGAGCAACTATGCAATTAAGTGAACCAACAAAATCAAATTCAACTACTGGTTACATAGTTTACAAGAAGATAAAAGCTGAGCACACAAATTGATCTCAAAGGGGCACAAGTCACTAAATGTGTATTTTCGAGTTGATATTCAAAGAGCATTTCAAAAGTGGAATTTTACTCACTCGTATGGATGATTAGCTTTTACATGTGCTGTCAAAGCCTCTAAAAGAGACTGCCGTGTCTTGATTATAAGTAGTTCTTCTGCATCTGTCGCTATCTGGTAGACAAAAATAATAAAATATTAGTGTTTAGTAACATTGTATGCAAAACTTCCCTAACAAAACTAAGAGGATTAGCAATGGAACTTGATGGTCTGCAACAATGATGGACATTGGAATGTACTGTTTCACACTGACTACTGTGTTGATCTTTGAGAACCAAGAATCTAATACTTCTGACTACCCAAAAACTACTGCTGCAGCTTATGGACCAAACAAGAAATGACAGAAAATAGCAGCACTCATATCTATAAAGATGGTCCACAATAATCAGTGGACCTGATAAAACCAATTACAAAGTAGGAGATGATGCATCCTAACAAAGGGCAATGAGGCTCTTCCACATCTAAATATAGCCCCAAATGAATGGCAAGGGAAGCTTCTATTTACAGATATAAGTATGCTTAAACTAGTACAAATGATTTGATTCACAAGTTATACGATTATCTATTGGGAATTTACTATTTAATATTTATCTTTTGCTTTAATTTCCAGGGTAGATCAAAAGATATTATGATAGGTTTACGCCTATAGTTTTATACAGATTTCCTCACAATATAACCTCAACCACTGAGATGTAAATAATAATCTTCATATACATTGTTGGTGGTAATAAATTAGTGATGCTATAGACTCTACATTCAATAAAATGGCAAGAAGCCTGTAAGAATCTTTTAAGTCACAATACTGGAAACTAAGCAGCAATTGCATAGTGTGGATAAGAGTTAAAAATATCCCAAGAGTGGTCAAACATATAAATATTTACCAGAAATTTAGCACAGTACAGACCATGAACCTTAGAAACAAGTTGCTGGAGTTAAAAGAAATTTGATGTAGCCCAAGTCACAAGCCTCAGAATTGAACTGCAGGCTTCAGAAGCTTGCACTAGAGACATCATGGTTGTGCCATTAAAAATACTATCTGCTATCTCAAATTAAACCCCACAGTACCTGAGATACAAGATGCAACACACACACTGACCAAGCAGTTGTAGTAGCTAACAACATAGTATTAAAAACCGGAACCGGTGACCGGACCAGTCCACCTAATAAACCAGGTTTTAAACCGGGACTGATCAAATCTCAATGAACTGGTTTTTAAAACAATACATGAAATAATTAATTTTTAATGAAAAAAACTATTTTTAAGATTTCAAACCATGATTTCAAACCAATAGAGACAAAATATGCAAAGTTTTCTCATCTATATACCATGTAAAGGTGAATATATCAAAATGGCATCGAGTGCAACACATAGCATCGACAAAATACATAAGCAATGAGGCTCTAAATGGCATATAAAGTCCCAAAACAATGCTACAAGCTATGGGGTCATTGGCCTACTACAAGACTACAAGTCTAGACTCTATAGGTACATATCAGTGAACATGATCATTCATCGTCATGCTCAAACTCATCACCACTACTAGACACAGAATCATCAACAAGAGCTACATAAACGTCAGCTAGATCAGAGCCTGCGGATCTCTCAACCTCATCTTCAACCTCAATAGTAGCACCAATAACAATAGAAGTGTACCAACTGGAAGCACGAGTTGGTCGAGCTGCACGACTAGTGCCTTCCATTGGTTGTTTTCTTTTGCTTGATGCAGCTACTAATTCTGATTCTGATGGCGCTACCAAATCTGCATTTGGATCAACCCACCCTAACGCCATGTCAATAACAAAATCAGCATCAAACTCAAGATCTTCAATCTCCTCCACCCATTCTGATGTTGGATCAATATCGTCCAACACAACGGGATTTAGATAATGTCTTTTGTTCATCATTTGGTTACACCTTAATCAAAGGTTGTATTGCACGAAGACAAGATCATTTAACCGTTTTTGTTCCAAATGGTTTCTCTTCTTTGTGTGTATATGCTCAAAAATAGACCAATTGTGCTCACAACATGAAGCACTGCAAGTTTGGTTGAGGACTCTAACTGCAAACTTTTGCAATTGAGGACATTGGACACCAAATGACTCCTACCAATGTGTTGCAAAGAAAAAGACATTAATTAGAAACTTAGTTCATTTCATTACTTATATACAAGTATTTACAGACAATTTGAATTGTATATTTGTAAACAATTGAACTTTAAAAGAAAAACAAATTGGAATTTCTTACCTGGTTGATCCACATCTCTTGCCGTCTTTGCCATGTTTCTGCCAAAGGTACCTATTGCCATACTAAAAAGTGTAAGTTGTCTATGAATTTCCAACTGGTCAGAATGGTTAGGGACCATGCGCTCCAAGCAATCATACAATCCATCTCTGACCTCGCCAACCTATAGATCTCCTAGCCGAGCTTTATAATGATACTTTGGGTTCAAAAGATACCCAACCGCGTGTATAGGATGATGAAGTTGATTGCTCCATCTGGTATCAATGATCTCCCAAATACGCCCATATTTAGCTAACATATCCTTGTAAGTTGCGTGTATCTGCTCCTTTGCCTAATCTATAGCCTCGTAAATGTAGCCCATGGCCAATATTTCCCCATCCACCATTCATAGCACCTTAATAAGAGGCTCGATAATTTTCACAAGCTCTGCGGACCTTTTCCAAAAATAATTGTGTTGGGTCCCTATAATACTAGTGATTACCCCATTACTATTGTAGTTGTATCCCTTATTAATATTGTTGTACCCCTATTGCCCCCATATTGTTATTATTGTGCCCCATAGAATCCCTCTATTATTATTTTTGTGGCTTTATGTTATTATTGTTAGGTCGGCTGGGTTATATTATGACTCCTTAGACTCCTATATTAGAAAGGAGGTTTTGTCATTTGAATCATCCAAGAATTGTTCTTTTATGTAATGTAAAGGAGGTTGCCCCCTCGAGGAGGCTGAATTCTAAGGCATTGATCTATCTTTTCTATCTTTTTGTGAGCTGTTTTCATAACAAAATCACATGCTCCATGAGAGCATCATCTTCCTAAACCAGAACCATACCAATGGTTGATTTTGCAGCTGCAAGATATAAAAGGAAATCTCTACCATAATCTGGTGGACTCAAAAGCAGGGCAGAGATTGATGCCTACTTCAAGGCATCAAAATATCGTTGCACAAAGTCGTCCCATAAAAATGGAACTCCTTTCTTCAACAAATGCATAAATCCTTTAGTTATCTCAGCATAGTTTTCTATAAACAGTTTTAAGAAATTTGCCTTTCCTTGGAGACTTTGAAGTTGTCAAATAGAAGACGGGGGAGGCAATTGAATTATTGCCTCAAACTTGAAGGGATCAACTCGAATCCCTTCAGTTGACACTATGAACCCTAAAAACTGACCAGATGTAACTTGCAAAAACACACTTGTTCGGATTCAACCGGATCTTGTAAAATCGACATCTCTCAAAAACTAACCAAAGATGATTAGGATGATCGATTCTCTTTCAAGAACGTGTGATGCAGGAAAGTGTTCCCTCTGTAGACAGAGGCAACCCCTCTAGCCCTAGAGTGGGTCTAATCACAACAAAGATAGATCAACAATTGTTCCCCTTAAACAGTCATCATTGGAGGCCTACCTCAACCGGTGCTTGACAAAGTTTCGTTGCGCTGCTCTAGCTTTCACTTCCTTCTCCCCAATGAGTGATCAACCTGAAACAAGGCAAAGGAAATACAACAAAGCACGTAACCAGAAAGCAACAATGATCTATTTACTCACAAATTCAAGAAGTCATGAGCTATCAAGTAAATTACATACAAGACATAGGAAAACATCATTGATTGTATTAATAATGAAATAAGAGCAAGCTTACAACCAAGTCTTGATGTCACAAGCCTTCTCAAAGGATCCAGCCAGTATGTTTCTCAAGCATTCACTCTTTAAGTATGAATCTCCCAACGTACAATGTCTCTCTCTCACTCATAAGCTTTAACACAAAGTTAAGGGCACTCCACAACCTTCTTCAAGCTATCAACAATCCCACACTTGTCACACCCACACCAGCTATCTATCAAACTGGAAAGCTCTAGCAGCACTGCTCAACCAAAGGAATTACTAACTAAGGAACTAGCAGATCATAGCAATAGTGAGTGATTTTATAGGAGAAGGAGTCTCCATGAAATGAGGGAGAGGGAGCTTATCCTCAAGGAAGGTAGCAAAAGAGGCGGAACCACCATCCCAGAGGTGGAAAGGCGACCTAAACTAACCCAACAACCAGCTCTAGAAACATCCAGAAGGCCGACTGTTTGAACTAATTCGCCAAATCTAGATCTTCGCGGGTCATGAACTAGGGACTAGCGATGACTTCGCAATGACACAGTGCATGACAGAGAATCGTCGCAGATTTTAAGGGTTTACTAGTGACGATGCAGGAACTTAGTAAAAAAGGGTCAATCTTAATCATTAGAGAGCATATGCTTAATATTCTTATATTGGTGGGAAGATATGAACATGTTGATTTGACACATGATATAATAGAAGGATTGAAATGAGGACAGTGACAAATTACTGTGTAACAGATGCCCCCTAAAGTGTGAAGCCTGAGAGAGTGGGAGGGTTGAAATGCTTTACAAAATTGTCTAAACCGGAACCACCTTGAAGATCCTGTAGGCGCAAGTACAACTGATATCTGTGATAGTGAAACACATATAGTATAGGCATGGGCGCAACCATCCATAGGACATATAAAACTTGGTCTGTGGTATGGACACAGCCACCCAGTTGAAAAGACTATAACAATGACAAAGGTATGGTTGCAGCCATCTATGAAGACTCAGGCATGATCGCAGCCATCCATCAAAGAGTCATATATGTAATTACGAACCAATCCACGCAACCCGAACATATGTAATCTTAGCTCGAGGTCTTGAAACCCAACCGATCATAGTACAAATTCTATCATGTGAATAGATGTGCTGAAGTCGAACATGACAGAAGGTTGCTTGATCACTGGCCAATGATGTAAACTGTTAACAAGCACGAGAGAAACCACCAATAATGCCAATGGTTCTCAAGGTACTACCCAATACAATCCACTAAGTGTGAAAAATGCATTGTGTTAGAGTCGGACTAGTAGCCCTCCATCAGCGATCAAAACTCTTTGCATTTGCATAAGTAGGTGTCTCATCAGTGTCATCTCATTACATTCCATTAGGCATGCCATAACCCTGATGGAGGAGCTGGTGTCTTTATTCCCCTCTTGGCACCGCTGGATCAAGTTGTTTTAGTCAATAAACTCTTTCAAGGTTACTTGTCTTGTCTTAAGGTCAAAATTCCTAGGTCTAGGGTTTAGGTCCAATTTGTCTTTGAGGTCATGTCTTTAAAAGTCAATACATGCCCAGCAGGCTAGAGAGATGACTATCAAAGTATTTCTTCAAAAGATTTCATCTTGTACAGCTAATTTTTACTTGGATTTAAAAACCCTGTTTTTAAAGACAAGGTCATTTTCTCATTTTTGTAAAAACTTGTAAAAATTCAAAAT